>CM040401.1:74185934-74363434 GCA_022702515.1 Ilyophis sp. 1 JC-2022
CCCTCACCACACACACAATCATAAACACCACCCCCACCACACACACAATCATAAACACCACCTCCACCACACACACAATCATAAACACCACCTCCACCACACACACAATCATTAACACCACCTCCACCACACACACAATCATAAACACCACCTCCACCACACACACAATCATTAACACCACCTCCACCACACACACAATCATAAACGCCACCTCCACCACACACACAATCATTAACACCACCCCCACCACACACACAATCATAAACACCACCTCCACCACACACAATCATAAACACCACCTCCACCACACACACAATCATAAACACCATCACCACCACACACACAATCATAAACACCACCTCCACCACACACACAATCATAAACACCACCCCCACCACACACACAATCATAAACACCACCTCCACCACACACACAATCATAAACACCACCTCCACCACACACACAATCATTAACACCATCACCACCACACACACAATCACAAACACCACCTCCACCACACACACAATCATAAACACCACCCCCACCACACACACACACTCATAAACACCACCTCCACCACACACACAATCATTAACACCACCCCCACCACACACACAATCATAAACACCACCTCCACCACACACACAATCATAAACACCACCTCCACCACACACACACTCATAAACACCACCCCCACCACACACACAATCATAAACACCACCTCCACCACACACACAATCATAAACACCACCCCCACCACACACACACACTCATAAACACCACCTCCACCACACACACAATCATTAACACCACCCCCACCACACACACAATCATAAACACCACCTCCACCACACACACAATCATAAACACCACCTCCACCACACACACAATCATTAACACCATCACCACCACACACACAATCACAAACACCACCTCCACCACACACACAATCATAAACACCACCCCCACCACACACACACACACTCATAAACACCACCTCCACCACACACACAATCATTAACACCACCCCCACCACACACACAATCATAAACACCACCTCCACCACACACACAATCATTAACACCACCTCCACCACACACACAATCATAAACACCACCTTCACCACACACACAATCATAAACACCACCTCCACCACACACACAATCATTAACACCACCTCCACCACACATACAATCATAAACACCACCTCCACCACACACACAATCATAAACACCACCCCCACCACACACACAATCATAAACACCACCTCCACCACACACACAATCATAAACACCACCTCCACCACACACACACTCATAAACACCACCACCACCACACACACAATCATAAACACCACCTCCACCACACACACAATCATAAACACCACCCCCACACACACACAATCATAAACACCACCTCCACCACACACACAATCATAAACACCACCTCCACCACACACAATCAGTAACACCATCACCACCACACACACAATCATTAACACCACCCCCACCACACACACAACCATAAACACCACCTCCACCACACACAACCAAAAACACCACCCTCACCACACACACTCATAAACACCACACCCACCACACACACAATCATAAACACCATCACCACCACACACACAATCATAAACACCACCCCACCACACACACAATCATAAACACCACCCCACCACACACACAATCATAAACACCACCCCACCACACACACAATCATAAACACCACCCCACCACACACACAATCATAAACACCATCACCATCACACACACAATCATAAACACCATCACCATCATCGGTTCACTTTGGAATTTCAAAACGAATTCCCTGAAGGCCTGGGATCCATTCAGGACCATGGACAGCAGCATCCTCACCTACACTGCAGCCTCACACAGCTGTAGTTTACCTGCAGCCATGCACAGCTGAGGATGGTCAGAAGGCTAATTAACCGGCTTCCTGGTCAGACTTAGTATTATCTCGTTTATTTCGCCTTTGTAGGTTTGCATGTAAATTTTTCTAGTTGTTTTTTTCTTTACTCAAAATAAAACTGCATTTGTAATATTTACCAATATGTGTGTGTTTCGGGTTTTTCTCAACAGTCACACCTGACACCCTGTCACAAAGCTCCACTATGCTACAAAAGGTGTAATATAATTAAGGGATTTCCTCAAAAAATGTTACATTTTCCAGTTGTACATAAGTATTCCTGTCCTTGGCACATCTTTGGATCCTAAAATGAGTTGCTAAGAAGCTTAAAGGTGTATTTAGGGGGGTCTCATAAATAAAGAGCAATGTTAAGTTAAGAGAGTTTATTCACCCCTTCCCCGCTGTCATACTGCATACTGCATTGCTTTTGACAGCTGGGGAGAAAAGTAAAAGTGTCCTTAAAATTTTTTTTTAATGAAAAAGTCTCTTTCTCATCTCCGGTTGTCAAAGTGAACACAGAGCGTGGCCTTTGTTTTGGCCCAGGGCGTTTGCCTCTGACCTCTACCTTTACTGAAATTAATTGCAAAATCCCCCCCCCCCCCCCCCTCTCTCCCCTCCCTGAACCCCTTCTCCAGCTCCAGGCCTTTGCTCCCCCCCCTCCCTCCCTCCCTGAACCCCTTCTCCAGCTCCAGGCCTTTGCTCCCCCCCCCCCCTCCCTCCCTGAACCCCTTCTCCAGCTCCAGACCTTTGCTCCCCCCCCCCCCCTCCTCCCTCCCTGAACCCCTTCTCCAGCTCCAGGCTTTTGCTCCCACACCCTCCACAAGCAGCCGGGGATTTCTGTTCTAATCTAGGATGCCTGAGACAGGGGGTGCTGGAGGACCCCTGCTCCCCAAACAAAAATATGAAGAAGAGGGAAAGCTGGGGCCCTCAGACCTGCTGGGCATACTCACTGGCGAGCGGTTTTTAAAAAATATATAATAATCATTTTTTATATGAGCTGGGACTTCGCTGCACTGAGCCAGGAGGGGCCGTATACATGGCCTTACATGTTTAAATGAGAACAGCCAGGAGGGGTCGTATACATGGCCTTACATGTTTAAATGAGAACAGCCAGGAGCCGTATACATGGCCTTACATGTTTAAATGAGAACAGCCAGGAGCCGTATACATGGCCTTACATGTTTAAATGAGAACAGCCAGGAGCCGTATACATGGCATTACATGTTTAAATGAGAACAGCCAGGAGCCGTATACATGGCATTACATGTTTAAATGAGAACAGCCAGGAGCCATATACATGGCATTACATGTTTAAATGAGAACAGCCAGGAGCCGTATACATGGCCTTACATGTTTAAATGAGAACAGCCAAGAGCCGTATACATGGCCTTACATGTTTAAATGAGAACAGCCAGGAGCCGTATACATGGCCTTACATGTTTAAATGAGAACAGCCAGGAGCCGTATACATGGCCTTACATGTTTAAATGAGAACAGCCAGGAGCCGTATACATGGCCTTACATGTTTAAATGAGAACAGCCAGGAGCCGTATACATGGCATTACATGTTTAAATGAGAACAGCCAGGAGCCGTATACATGGCCTTACATGTTTAAATGAGAACAGCCAGGAGCCGTATACATGGCCTTACATGTTTAAATGAGAACAGCCAGGAGCCGTATACATGGCCTTACATGTTTAAATGAGAACAGCCAGGAGCCGTATACATGGCCTTACATGTTTAAATGAGAACAGCCAGGAGGGGTCGTATACATGGCCTTACATGTTTAAATGAGAACAGTAGCTGCACAAAATGTTTTTTTTATACACAAAAAAGGAGAGAGCGGACAGTCTGTCCTCGTTTTGTATTTGTTGCTTTATTCATACAGGGAGGAAGCAGTGAGAGAGAGGGACAGAGAAGGGGGAACCCGCTCAGAAGGTGCCCTAGCAGGGACATCCCCAAACTCGAGAGCCAGCCGCCCGACAGACTGCGCCAGATAACACGCGCTTTAGGATTTTAAAACATTATTTTGTCTTGCAAAAAACTGTTACGATTCACTTTTTTATTGGAAATACAAATGTGGGGCTCCTGGGTGGCTCATTTGGTTAAGGCAGGAGTAGGCAACCCTGGTCCTAAAGAGCCGCAGGGTCCTAGAGAGCCGCAGGGTCTGCTGGTTTTTGTTGTTACTCACCACTTAATTGATCAATTAGAGCAGCCGATAACACAGTTAACTCACCTCACCTGGTTTCTTTGGTCTAATTAGTTGCTGTGTTTAAGGTGAAAACAAAAACCAGCCGACCCTGTGGCTCTCCAGGACCAGGGTTGCCTACCCCTGGGTTAAGGCAGCATACTGTGGTGCTTCGATGATCCCCACAGTCTTGGATCGAATCCGGATAATGCCAGTGCTGGTTTTCATTCCAACCACAATTCCAACCCTGGAGCTGTTCACTCTTTCACATAAAAGAGACAATATTTTTTTAACTGGTGAAATCAGAGACTGGGGTGAATCAATATACTCCTAATTGGTGAAAGTGTGGACAAAGCGCCACTAATAGTACAAATAATATTTGGTAGATAATAAAAAATTCAAAGACAAGGCAAATGACAATGAGACAAATATGCATTGTGTTGCATAACATTTTATAAAAAATAATTGTTGAAAGAACTTAAACACGTCTTCAACAATTTCATTAAGAGCCTATTGTTTCATTTCAGTTTTTAATTTGATCAGTTCCAAAAATGTGTTGCCTCTTCTTATGTAATCGTTTGCAATATAGCACAATTAGCACGATGTGAACACACGGCTTTTATTATTCACAGCAAGTATAACAATTTCTGACATAATGTGGCTTCAGAGGGTAAATAATTCCTCGAAACCTGAAAAGCACCTAATTAAAAGACATTAACAGCTTGTTCAAATTCTGGGATTGCAATTGTGGTTGGAAGGAAAACCAGCATACACAGGGGGGCCCAGGGCCGAGTATGAGAACCACTGGGTTAGGGAGCGTGTCTCATTGCTCTCTAGCGGCCCCCACTGGTCTGGCTTGTGAACTGCATGTCAAAGCCACAGAAACATGTCTCCCTCCAACTGAACTGTATGCGAGCGCGGCTGTAGACTGCGGCAGGGCCGTTTCTAGGAGCGGGCACCGGGGGGCAATGCCTGCGGTGTGAAAAGAGGCAGGCTGGTGACACCGCGTTTCAGAGGAGAACCGCGGCTGTCTTCATTCTCCCAAATCGACAGTGAGGGATCGCGCACGAGCGCGGCTACAAATAGGTAATCGGATATTCCAATTTAGGGTGGGAATTGAATATACTCAGCCACATTTATATTTCAAAAATACAAATTCAGGTATTTCTTCTGTATGTGCAGCATAAAGACACAGCAAACAGGATGTCCCTGCCATTAACTGATATCTGATCAAAATGACAAGTCGACCCCTATAACCCTAAGCACTGAAGGTACTGAGAGCATATGATGAAAATCGGACTTTAAAGTCCCTTAACATGTAGCTTTTCGATGCCATATGACTGAGGCCAGGGGTGGCTGCTCTGTAAAAAGAATGAAAATAGAAAAACAGAAAAATTCAAACTCTGGCATTTAAAGGGCAGAAGTGGGAACTGCAGTACATGTGATGGCACTTGTACTACATTACAGTTATTTGGCCGATGCTTTTATCCAAAGCCACGTACAATAAGTGCACACCGAAGGTCATTGAAACAACTACTAATAACTACCACTGGTCGCCATGGTAACAGCAGCAGTACCAGCAGTAGCCATACCAGTCTATTCCATAGTAGGAAAGGTTGTCATACTTACAGGATGTTCCTTGCCGTTCTTAAAGTGTGTTTTCTGACTGTACGCCGGTACACAAGGCCATGAAAAGATTTCAGGATTTACACGAGAGCTAAAACTAAAGATAAGTCACCTGGAGCCTAATCTCCGGCCCAGCTGTTGTCTCGAGGGCATCTGCGAAGTTATAGAGTATGAGAAGCAATCTGATTGGTTCTTGGAAGTTTTAGCCAGTGGTAAATAATAGGCCAGTGGTTGAGTTGGCATCCAATAGGAGCCCCAACATTAGACCATGACTCGTCAGAAGAAGCCACTGGTTTAAGAAGTGGTTACTGGTTTACAAGCAAAGCACATCTCCAAAGCACGTTCCCCCCGCATGAGTGTCAACCTGGTTGGGCTCATAGTACTGAAAGATTATGAGCCTGACAGGTGAGGCGACCGGGAAGCATAAAGGACTCGGTGGGAAGGACGCTGCTTTTTTTCCAAATGTTCAACAAGCCTTCAGAGGATGAGAACATCCCACATTAATAAACATGAAATATAAAATGTATGCCTAAAAGGTGTTTACTCTGCCACGCTCACACAGTGCATTGATCAATTCATTAACCACCCGTATGACAAGATAATATCAAAAAGAAACCTTCGCCAGATTCAAGACCGAAACTTCAGGCTTGAAAAGATCAAACTCCTTCACCTATAATCCATGGGACGCAGATGACAAAAAAATACTTTTTCCTGTGAGCAAGATCCTAATGACTCTAACCAAGATCCTAATGACTCTAACTAAGATCCTAATGACTCTAACCAAGATCCTAATGACTCTAACAAGCGCACATATAAAGACTCATCATTGCTAGCCCTTGCCTCAATAAACAAAGATATATTTGACACGTTTGATACATTGTTTGAAACACTTGAGCAGGGGTCGATTTGAGGGGGGATGCAAAAGGATGCCATCCCCCCTGTTCAAAAAAATTGACAAAAAACCATCCCCTTAACTACCATTACCCCCTTTTTATCCACTTTTGGTGAATGGTGCTCCATGTTATCACAGACCCCACCATCCCCCTTGAAAAGGTTTTACAAATTGAGCAGTGCACTTGAGTAATAACTTTTTACGTGTATTATCCATCTGCGTGGTTTTGAACTGTGATTTGCCACAAGCTGGAATATAATGTATAATTCCACGTTGGCTTTCGGACCAGTTCTCTCTCAAAAAACAGGTCGTCGAGCTCAAGAGATCTGCTAATAATTAGAGAAAGGTGAAATTAAAAAAAATGAATGGTTACTTTTTTTTTTTTATCCCAAGTATCAAACCCTTACCTTCTTCTCCAGGAACAAGAACACCAGATGGAATCCTTGCAGGTTGGAATTCTTAGAGATCTCGCATCTTGTCTTTGTGTAATTCCTTAAAGAAATTACACAAAACACCTTAGCATTTGCTGAAACGTCAGCTTCAATTGGATTGCATTCTAAAATTATACAGTAGACGATGAACATTTCCATAAAATGTAAATTTGAGGCACATTTACATTAAAAAACTTTCAGTAACTACAGTCATCAACACTGAGGTTCTTTTAAAATAAGACGAAATGCAACATGGTGACAACCTGCCTTCCTCAGTAACATTTTGTTATTCTGTGGATAACCTTTACCTCGCCGAGATATCAGCGCAGGTGTTTGGGTTGATTAAATGAGGCTTGCCAATCAGTGCCTCTATTTTAAATAGGGCTATTAATAAAAAAAACTCAACGCTGCTGAATTTCGATTTTAAAAAACGGTTTGCATTTGCATGCATATTTATATGGGGGGAATAAATGAGCAAAGTTGCTGGAAATGACCTTTAGGCTTATCAAAAAAAAAAAAAAAATGAATAAATAATTGTTTAGGATTTCCATTAAGGGAATACAAATGAGAATGGAAACACGTGTGGCATCACAGATTGTGTCCAGATGAGCACCATAATTCATTGGACAGTGACACATTTGTTGTACTATCCCAAGTAATGAATATTGAATATAGTGCACACAGTAAACTATGGGCAAGTCAGCAATACATTGTACTCTATAACTGTACTCATTGTACTGTATAAAATCAAACAAGTTAAACAAGACAAGCAAAAAAAACAGGAAACGAGTACTATGAAAATGGTCCTAGATTGGTCGGTCAGTCAAGGCGGAGTTTAATATTTTTATCAGGGAGAGGACTTGGTCGGAAGAACTAGATGCGACAGACGGGGATCAGGAAGTGACCTAAATGGTACACCAATAGAACGGAGAAGACTCTGTGAGATAGGGAGATGGGAAGAATGGAAAAGAACAGCCCCTTATACCAGTGTTTTTCAACCTTTTTTGAGCCAAGGCACATTTTTTTACATAAAAAAAATCCTGAGTCACACCACCAACCAAAAGTGTTACTAATTAAGTGAAGTTAATAGGATAAGATAATTTTTCACGGCACACCTGACGATCTCTCACGGCACACTAGTGTTCCGCGGCACAGTGGTTGAAAATCACTGCCTTATACAGTAAGGAGAGGATTAAAACAAAAACAATAGAGGTCCAAAAAGGAAACGGAACACGACCCGTAAAACTGACGGGCGGAGCTATGCATAAAGCGAGAAAAGAAAAACGAAAAAAACACACCTAACTCTCAGACGAAGAAATATCTAACACAAGGTGTGAATTTATAGAACTGAAAACAACCCCAAAGGGCAAAATGGTAGAAGAAGGGAAAAAAACAAAAAATCTCCACTCTCAAACAGAGAGAAAACTATGGAGAATATAAAGTAAAGCCAAACTAAGAGCTACCACAGCTAAAGCAAAAACGCCAAGTCCCGCATTGTCCTTACAGCAGTAAAAACAAAGTGGTCCTATGCAGAGTCCTATACCATACCGGCTTACTTTGCCAAGGCTTAGACAAATATGAAAACACAGAAAACTAAAAGCGCAGAGGTTAAATAGCCGACGGAAACACCGGTGCAATCACTGAGCACCGTGAAGGAATAAAAACCCGGCAAGGAGCAGTAATCACGAAAAAATAGCAACCCGCCAGAATAGAGGACAGAACAGAAATAAGCCTGCCAATCCATGACAATTTAAAAAATATATGGTTTTGGTTACAATTTCCAACAGTGGATCAGTACGCTTTATCTACATCCTAAAACATCTGGAAAGACTAATGATCAAATTGCAAGGAACAAAACAAGGCTGCCCACTATGAGCACTATTATTTAACCTTACAACTGAACCGCTAGCCTTGAAAATAAGATCAGCTAAGAATATAAAAGGTATAACAATTGGAAGGCACACATACAGAATATCATTATATGCAGATTACATTATTCTCTATCTAACTGATCTTGAATCATCACTCACTCATTTAAACCAGATTATAATACGTTTGGGAATACTCTCAGGATATATAGTAAATTGGTCAAAATCTGAATTAATGCCATTAAATAATTATTGCAATGTTAAATGTATTCAGAATACAGAAATTAAATGGAAGCAAACAGAGATGACTTATTTAGGGTTGAAGATTACACCTAGCATATACCAAACACGAGATATTCATTTTACAAAAACTATAAATAAAATAAATAAAAACATTGATAAGGAGTGAAATTGTCAGGTTTAGGTTTAGAAAATAGAGAACCAAACGCGAAAGATAAGGACACAGAAAGCGTATCTAGATATAGATACTGTGGCGTATCTCGATATAGATATGCCACAGAAGCGGAATTAAACCGCACTAGTAGAAGGGAAACGGAAAAGCGGGAACAAAACTTCCCTAGCACAAGGCTAACACAAAACAACATCAAACGGAGGCGGAACTTCGCTTAAACAGCGAGAAACTAACAAAAAAGAAATGGCCTCACGCACTTATTGATCGGCGTGTATAAGAGGTCGAGAACTGAAAAGAAACGAACAAAATAGCAAGCCTGTAACTACAGCTCTCTTTGTTTTTCTTTTTTTATAAAACCATATACCGGCTTTCTAGTCCTACTGCAACATCAATCTAGAAGCACCGGAAAGCGGAAGTCAAGCTCTATTTATAGCCGACGGAAACCAAACACAGGTGTAGGAGATAATGACCTGGAGAGATCCAAACACCGGGACGGATGAAGAAAAAATCCTATAGAGCTTCAGACGACGCCAAACAGAAAACAATGGTAGAAAACAAAAAGAGACAGCCACTACCCATGACAGAAATAAAGTGATCGGAATGAACCCTTTACTATTATTAAAATGTTTTATTGAATTAATGAATTAATATAATATTATTGTATTCCTTGTGTAAATATGAATGTGGATAAAGGATGTTGAGAGATCTAGTCTAGTCGAAGATAAAAGTGGGGGGGGGGGGGGGGGATGGGTTTCACAGGACAGTGATATGGAGATGGATTGGATAGACACTGAGGCAGTAGAACACTGATTTGACTGACTTGGATTATATGTATTAAGTCTACATTATTCAAATTTGGATTTGACTTAGATTATATGTATTAAGTCTACATTATTCAAATTTGGATTTGACTTAGATTATATGTATTAAGTCTACATTATTCAAATTTGGATTTGACTTAGATTATATGTATTAAGTCTACATTATTCAAATTTGGATTTGACTTAGATTATATGTATTAAGTCTACATTATTCAAATGTGTTTTATGTTAATAAACAACAAAGTTGTCCTCCAAAAAGAAAGGGGGGGGGGGGGTGGAGGAGGGCTTGTAAAAAAAAAAAAGTGAAGATGGAGTCTGAAGAGGTGCGTCTTCAGACCACGATGGAAAGCAGGCAGTATTTGGGCAGAACGAAGAGGAATGGGGAGTTCGTTCCACCGCTGGGGAGCTAGAATGGAAAAGCTCCGCATGCAGTCGGGACGAGCGAGAGCTGTTCAGACGGAGGGCAGGAAGTGCGAGTCGCCCTGCTGCAGCAGAGCTAAGGGGTCGAACAGGAGCGTAGTGCTGGATTAAGTCCTGTAGGTAGGAGGGGCCTGACCTTTTGGCTGCAGTGTAGGCCAGGGTCAGAACTTTGAACCTGATCCTGGCGGCGACCGGCAGACAGCGGAGTGACTTCAGCAGCGGGGTGACATGCGAGTACTTCGAGAGGTTGAACACAAGCCGAGCAGCCACATTCGGAAAAGATGAGGTCACAGAAAGGGTAAAACTAGTCCTGGATCAGCTCTCCTACGCTATATGAATTACAGGCTCAGGACTCCATCAGATGCTGTCCACAGATGTCCAGACCCATTTAACTTTAATAGCAATCTACCCATGGTCACAATCCCTGTCTGAACTGGGGAAAGAAATAAACCCCACTGGAGAGGCTTTTATTCATAGGGTAACTGCCACACGGCTCTTCCAGTGTTTCTCTGCAGTGCAGTATAAAGCGGACCTTTCTGTTGGGTTATCTCTTCAGGTATTGTATCCGAGTATGCTGATGGTGCTCAATTTGTCTTTGTTCCCTGAAAAAAAAGGTTTCTGAAAAAGGCAGAGTGGCCGAACAGAAACTACCTCTCATGTCTCTCTTCGCTTCACTGCTGACACCTCGCAGGGCCGTGAAAACGCGCGGCCAGGCGTCGACACTCGACAGCACGAGGCAGAGCTGTCACATGCCAATTACGGCAGCACCACGCGAAACAGAAGTACTCCATCTCCAAAGTGTCGGCTTTCGAGTATAGGGCTTCCGAGTGTAGGACTTTCGAGTTATTCCGCTTAAAAAAAAAGAATTAAAAAAAAGAAATAGGTTGGGAGCATATGTGTAAGCAGGCAAAATACAGGGAAAACAGTATATAATAGTTTAATAAACCATTCATGTAACACCAGTACAGCCTTTCATATTTGATTTGATAAACTTTATTATCCCCGAGGGGAAATCTTTTGTGCGGTCAGCACACATAAAATAAATAAAAGATACACAAGACATAAAATCCCATTCGTCATCAAGTGAAATGAACACATCAAAGTCATCGTCCTTCTGGCCAGCAGAAGAGTGGACAGGGATGGGTGGATAGACTATGTATTTGCATTAAAAATAGTGATGGCAGAGGGAATTAAAAGGTTTTTTAGTTTGTTGTTCTTGGACAAGAAGGCCCGTAGGCGGTGTCCTGAGGGGAGAGAAGTCCGTTCTTACGGAGTGTTGGTAAGAACCACAAAGCAGAGTTTAAATTTTATTCATTAAATTGTTAAATCACAGACAGAAGAGCTCCTGCCAACTGAAGCAGAAAAATTATGTAACCCCAGGGAGTACAAAACTGAATTTTAACATCAAAATTCTGGTGAATCTGCACCTGTCTGCATCCACACCCGGCCAGGCTGTCTTTACACCCAGGCTTTAACGGCCAAAATGCAAAAAGTCTCCTTCTGATCATTTTATTTCACTCCTTATCAACTGAGTAAATGTGCAAATTTCTATTACTATATGCAATTTTTTGAATATTTTTGGGGTCATATAACTGGAAAACAACTCATCATGTGAATTGCACCAAGGTGGTATAATTACATTTGTGTACATACTGTGACAAAGCTTTGATTCACGGAGCGATTTTCAATTCAGAAAAAAATGAACAAACAAACAAAAACAGAGAAGCATGGAAAACCTGAATTGTACCAGAGAGCACTCAACTCTGCCTCATACAAAATGGCTTCCCAGTCCCCTCTGACCTTTGACCTAACAGGTGTGCAACGGATTCCCAATCCTCCTGGCCTGTGATGCAAAAACAGTTAGTTTAAGGTGGACCTGATAATTCAAGTACATGGTGGGTTCAGAACTAAAGACATTTGACATTTATGTTATGTTCCCTTAACAGAGTGAAACGTTTCAATCATGAACATTGAAAGTCCATGGCAAAGATAAGCCTGTATCTTTACACACGCATGTATGCTGACAGTACGGAAGTATAGCGAAACAGAGAGTTTCTACTAGTGGATATCATGCTTTTATAATAACATTTCATGGTTTTATTTTATTTTTTAAAAACCTCAGTTCAACATAATGGATTAGCATGTTAAGTATGTGACCTAAACTCTCTTCTTTGAACCTCACCCTTAATAACAATTAATTATATTCCAATGAATTTGCATGGTTTCCCAAACTTCCCTTAAAGTCAACAAATATTGACTAATTAATTTCCTACGTGGAGACAGCACAAAAATAAATATGTTATTAATTTCAGACATCCTCTGCAGATGACTTTTGATTTAATTTTCTATGCTTTTTGTTCCGTTAATATTATTAAACTCCTTCTTTGTATTTTACCTTGAAAATCATTTACTTATAGGTTTAAAGGGTTTAAAGTTTATTTACCTCTGTTTAGTACTCAGAGACTTGAGGGCCCAGAGCCCGGACAAAACTCAATAAAACATACACCATGTACAAAACTAAAAAATAAAACAATCAATAAGTAAGACATTCGTCAAACATAAGACATTCTCTATTAATTACAGTTACTCAGAGCAACAACGGGTCCTGCGAATGAGGCTGATAGATTTCAGTTCTCCAATTAATAAGCCAATGAAGATAAGATGAGAGTTTATGACAAATTAACATAACCTAATGGTGCTTTCTTCTCCCATGAAGAGTAGGGCCAACCAACTTTTATTTATTTGACACAAAATACAGAGATGGGAACCATATGTTATAAATCTCACCTGTTATAAATCTCCGTGCTGAAGGAGAGACAGCAACTTATGGTCCTTGTCTATAGATGACATCTCCGTGATCTAGCACAGAGAGAAAGGTTGCTGCCACAACCCTCCATCAACATGGCCTGGGAAAAGAAAGAGGCCATATTTCTATAAAATAAACTTCAGCCTCAACTTTTTGACACGCCTCAATATGAGCTTTAAATGTAAATTTCACATCAATCAAAATCCCAAGATATTTGTATTTTAGTTACTCTCTTCAATATAAGAACCACCAAATCAGATTTTTAAGTCCCTATCATCAATATTTCTCGCTTTGGGAAAAAAAGCGAATATTTATTTTTGTGAGAATGAAGCACCAGTTTTAGGTTGATTTACCTGCACCAGTATTACCTGCATTCTGCAGGTCAATGAAAGCAAGCTGCATATTTTCAAAGGCCTTTGATATAGAATCACCAGTAGAGAACTGTGTCAACCACATAGAGATGGATATTACCAGTACCTATGGATGAGACAATACCATTCATGTGAATGGTGAACAAGACTGGCCCTAAAATTGAACCTTGTGGAACTCTTTTGTTTGTCTCTGTAATAGAACATCAACTGTGTCAAAGGCTTTAGACAAGACTACAAAAAGTGCGGCACAATGCTGACGATTGTCCATCGCAGATACAAAAAGGGGTGGGGGCAAAAGATGAGTTTTTTTTATTTTTTATTTAGCACATATGAAAAGTGGAAAATACGAATTATACATACAACGTATATATATATATATAGTCACAAAAAGCTGTGCAAGAAAGACCCTAAGGGGTTTATCAAGTGGCTCCCTTAACAAGACCGACATAGTGGAAAAATATGAATAGTAGAAATTGTAAACAAATAATAAAATAGAAATTCAAAAAAATGTAAGTGACTGAATATAGTGAGGGAATGGAAAAGGGGAAGAGGAAAAGCATAGGGAGGCAAGCAAAAAGGAAAGAAGTGGGGGATGAGAGAGGAGAGACGGAGGCTCTGCCACCAATCTGCACATGATAAACAACACACACACACACACACACACACACACATATACACGCGCACACGCACACACACACACGCACACACACACACACACACACACACACACACACACATATACACGTGCACACGCGCACACGCACACACACACACACACGCACACACACACGCGCGCACACATGCACACACGCACACACGCACACACACACACACACACACACACACACACCATGGGGATGCAACCATTCCCTTGTTTTCTCTCGTCACATTTAAAAGCATTAGTGTTAGAGTAGAGCTTCATTTGCAATGCCAATATCTCTCTCCCTCATTTTCTGATTCCCTGTATTTGTTTTTTTCTCTCTCTTTATTTCTATTTTCCTCCGTTTTTCACTCCTGCCCTCTTTTTTTCCCTCTGTTCATTCTGCCTTTCCACCCTGGCTCTTCCCATGTCAGTTTCTCCCCCTCTCCATGTCTTACACGTTCTGCTCCCTCCCTAATTCCTCACTCTTATCTCTGTGTTTCTCTCACTCTCACTCCGTCGCTTCCATCAGAAACCAAGAGGTTAATGAATTTATAGCAGTGAACTACATTAGAGCGCACTTGAGGGATGATTTACTGCGATCGCTATCTCCATGGAGACACCACGGTTTAACAAGGCAGAGGAACTCTGCGGACAATTATTGTCCTGTTTGCCGATTGGCTCTGAGGGAGACTATGTGAACAGTGGGAGTCTGATAGTGGAGGAGGGGTAAAGAGGTGAGTCTCATTTGAGTCTTGGGGTACGTCCCAATATTCTTCACTCCCCACCTCCTTTCCTCCAGGAAGTACGTTTCAAGTACAAGTATTCGCATGTACAGTATACAATGTACCTGACATTGCGGTTTGTGTCGAGACATTAATTAACATGTAACCATTCATACGTAATTAAGATGGAATCAGCTAAATTAGATTAGTACACAATGATCGGTATCCGGGGCACGGACAAGAGGAGGTGGTAGTGGAGGAAAGGAGGGTGCATTTTTTGAGTATTGGGACGCACCCGCTATACCCCTACTTAGGGAAAGCAGTGACACAATCTACAGCCGGGCCCTCAATCACACATCCACAAATATGAACAAAAGAGCTCTGTGTGGAAAAGAGACAGATGTCTTCACAACAGGAATGGTGGGTGGGAGGGGAAGGAGAAGCAAACAAATACCAAATCCAACAAAAAAAAACAGAATTAGAATTCTTAATCTTGATTATATTTTAAAAACCGAGAGCAGCGTAAAAAAGAAGAGAAAAAAAGTTTCCTCAGGATCACGGTTCCCCGCTTTATCTCAATCTGCACAAGTCAAGCTGATTTCCTCATTATCCACTGATTTTTGAAGGACATGGCAGAAAGGTTATTCCGCACAGTGAAATGGCTAGTGTTCATTCAACTCTAACAGAGTACATATATGTGTCCAATAGGGACCATATGTACTCTGTAAGAGTTGATTTCACACTGAACATAGCATAGGCAGACAGCAATTTATCTAATTCTATTTAGAATAGTTCTCCTTGTGTACAGTGTACAGTTCTGTATCCCCTGACTGTGCCATTGGAGTGGCTATGGGGAATGCGGACCACAGGAGGATAACCAATGAAGTCCCTGCAGGAAACAAACTGGTGGCCCTACACATAATATAATCAGAGAAAAGGCCTTGTTCTTTTGTAGGGCTTTCTGGTTGGCAACCACAGTGGGACTGCTGGGGGATTGACCCAATTTGTAGAATTAACAGAGATTTGTAATCGTAAACGTGTTCCGTTCCTTACCAGGCTTACTGTTACAATTATTTAACTATTTATCTTCCCTGACAGTACAAACACACTTGTCTGTCATATAAAATTTCAGAGAATGATAAACTGGCCATTACCAGCAAGGTTCAAGCTTTTGAGTCAGAAAATTATAATAAAATATTTATTTAAATCAACAATTACAGACCAAACTAATGGCAGCTATAGATCACAGAACATTACTGCTGCCTTCCGCTGTTTGACATGAGCTGCCTGTAAACGTAAAATAGACAACCACTATGATGTGGGAAATATTACAGATACAAATAACAGCAATACTGTTGATGAAATCTGTATCCTGGTTTAGATGAGACCTGTGCATTTGTAGCACAGTATTAATTGTGTTGGCTGTCTGTGTTCATGCAGAGCATTCAGAAGCTGTCACATGCTACATCTCACCGATGCAAGAGCAGTGCTGTGTCAAATAAATATTTGAAAAACTAACCGACAATTTTTAAAGAAAACTCTTAAGGTATTTTTCACCAATAAGGCCTACTCAGAAGAGAACTCTTCCTTCATTTAATTGTACATTTCTGAGCTGGTCGTGATTTGTTGAAAAATTTCCAACAATCTGTGGGAGAAGTACTTTATTTAATGGTAAGGTGCCTTGTGGGGATGTGGAAGGTTCTCAGTTGAGACAGTGGGTGCGTCCCAATACTCAAAAGATGCATCCTCCTTTCCTCCACTACCACCTCCTCTCATCTGTGCCCCGGAAACCGATCTTTGTGTCCTAATCTAATGTTGCTGATTACATATTAATTGTTATATATTAGTTAATGTCTCTACGTGAACCGCAATGTCAGGTACATTGTATACTGTACATGCAAATACTTGTACTAAAAACATACAGGCAGTACGTTGCATAATTCAGGGTAGGAGACGAGTGGAGGAAAGGAGGTGAGGAGTGAAGTATATTGGGAGGCACCCATCGGGGGACAGGCAGAGCCATTGTCCTGGGAAAGTCACATTGCACAGTGTGACACTGTGAGTGTGCTGTTCAGAGAAGCAGGGGGTCCAAATCAGACACATACACCCCCCCCCCCCACCCCCCCACCTCCATTAAGTCCTCCAAAAAGCACTCAGCTCTCAGTGCATTCTGGGACACCACTGAGCCAAAGAAAAGCCTCCTTGGCTGAAGGGGTTGCCGGGCTCTTCACGAATCCCAGACAACGTGACATCATTGGAGGGTACTCCTACAAATCACATCACAAAGTCTAACCAGTTGCGTTCTGTTCAACAATCATACATGAATGTTTTCAATGACTTTACACTCAATTGATTACAGTTTTTCACGATTGCTTTGACTCATTTTGCACAACAGTTTCAATGTGCAAAACTCAAAATGCAAAGTTCCAAACTGACTTCCAAAATTCGTACTCTAAGACACTAAATGCTATGCTTACATATAAAGTGCATAACTCTTAATGCAAAGTGCTAAACTGACTTGCAGAATTCTTACCTTAAGACCTATGCTGACATACAAAGTGTAAAACTCTAAATCATATGTTCCATTCTCAGAATACAGCCACCTAATATTACACCAATGTTCAAATGCTTATTACTACAAATGCAGATTACTAAATCAATTCAACAGGTGTTTGTAGTCATGTGTCATTACTTCCAACAACCTTGCCCAGGTGAGTAGCATTGCGACAAAATTAAGAGAAAAAAAATAAAAAATTAATAAAAGGCTCCTTAGAAAACTGGGCCCGTATTCACAAAACATTTTATCTTACCACTAAAAGGTATCCCAAATGGCAGTAAAGAGTTTCCTCTTAAAACATATTCACAAAGCTGCTGAAACCAACGTTTACTAAGGAATGGGGAGAAATCTTAAGCTAAGAGAAAGGCCGGGGTTGACCTCGTTGCTGTGGATGATGTCATGTTTCATGAATAAGCTTACTTACTATGCCCACAGTGATTGACTGATAGGGAATGGGTCTGTCAGTGATAGCTAAAAACTTTTACTGCTATTTGGGAGAACTCTTAGTGGTAAGAAAAAACGTTTCGTGAATACGGGCCCCGAATGGCAGTTTTTGACAACATGGAGCAGGCCGGTGAGGTTGGTAATGAAAGACAGGGTCGTGGACGGGGTCGCGGTCGTGGCCAAGGAGTCAGAAGGCATCTTATGAAGGTTGTGTCAAATGAAATTAGAGCCACCGTGATCGACCATGTTATAAACAGAGGCCTAACACTCGTGCAAGCTGGAAGGGTTGTTTAACCAAACCTAAAAAGGTCAACCGCGGCATCTATAATAAGAGTCTTTAAGAAAGATAATTGGTAAGTCAATACCTGTAATTTACTGAACCTGTATATTGAAATTACAGTAAGTGTAATGTTGATGATATTGCTGACTGTGTTACAGTATATTTCATAAATACTAAAGTGTGGATGTGAATTATCTTTGTTGTAATTATTATCGGTACTGTACTTCAGAACTGAAAGAAAAGCACCAAGTGGAGGACGTGGCCGTCTCCTGTCTGCCCAGCAGGAGAGGGCACTAGTGGACATGGCGGTTCAAAGAAATGACATACGGATCAAGGAAATCCAAAAAAACATTCTGGCAGATAACGGAATCTTCCAGGCCATAACTTCAACCAGCCTAACAACAATTGGGCGAATTTTGAGAAAGTGACAATGAAACAGATTTACTGCCTTTCCAAAGAAATGATGATCGGGTGAAGGCTTTGAGGGTGGAATATGTTCAGTTATGTGTAGAGCAATGAAATGAGAATAGGGTGAAGGTTTTGAGGGTGGAATATGTTCAGGTATGTGTAGAGCAATGAAATGAGGATAGGGTGAAGGCTTTGAGGGTGGAATATGTTCAGGTATGAGTATAGCAATGAAATGAGGATAGGGTGAAGGCTTTGAGGGTGGAATATGTTCAGGTATGTGTATAGCAATGAAATGAGGATAGGGTGAAGGTTTTGAGGGTGGAATATGTTCAGGTATGAGTATAGCAATGAAATGAGGATAGGGTGAAGGCTTTGAGGGTGGAATATGTTCAGGTATGAGTATAGCAATGAAATGAGGATAGGGTGAAGGCTTTGAGGGTGGAATATGTTCAGGTATGAGTATAGCAATGTTGCAATACTACAATACCAAAAACTTTAGCGACCCATCCTCTGTAAATGTGTAGACTGGTTGACTTTATGCCCTATGTTCCTACATATCACATTAGAATTATGTTCTATGTGTGTGGGCCTACCCATTGGTCTCAGGACCGGATCTAAGCAAACTAGACATGCGCCTAGGGCCCAATTTTCCCAGGGGGCCAATCAGCACAAATATCTATAGGTAATAAGTACATGCCTAGTTTGCCTAGACCCGGCCCTGAGACGGTATGTGCAAAAACTGCTATACAGTAAAACCGCGCTACAGTAACACAACTACAGTGATGTATAAGGCCAAAAATACAGTAATACCTTGCCTAGGGCCCACCCTAAGGTTACAGTAATCCATCCCTGATTGGTCAGCCTGTAGGCAACCAACATGTTAGATGAGGAAAAGCACCAGGCCCTAATCAATTGTAATGTAGCCTATTCAAGTTCATTGATATTTGGAAAGCGCTACAATACGGTGCATAGAAATAACCTTCTTTTACATCAGGGGTCACCAACCTTTTTGAAACTGAGAGCTACTTAAAGGGTACTGAGTAGTACAGAGGGCTACTTGTTTGATACAAACTTCCTGAATAAGAAAGTTGCACAGATCACCTTTTAATAATAATATATGTGAAGAGACTTAGATATTATTACTTTTATTACCCTGTTTAATACTTTATTAGACAACAACGCCCTTTTCTGGTGAAACTAAAGTTTTAAGGGATATTAACACATGATGATTGTGCCTTTCAAACCCAAACACCAAAATATTAATCACGTCAATGGGAATTATTCCTCACAATAATTATTAACAATGATTTCACATGGTAGGAAACACAGATGTATTTAAACACGCAGCAGTATTTATTTCTGTTAATCTGTTTCAACATTTGAAAGAGAGTTATCACATCTCTGATATTTTTGTAAATATCTTTCTTGACAGTTTTGTATGAATAAGCAAATTTGTAGCATTTTGTTCAAAATCACACGTTATATTTTTGTACAAATGATCACTTCTAACATTTTTTTAGTCACAGGCTTTTTCTGTCCGTAGTGCGCTACCGGGTGGGTAGTTAGCGTGGAAGCTTTGGTGACACGTACTGAAGTGTCTCTCCACGTTGTGCCGCTTTGCCGTCGCCAAAGTCGCCCCGCAAATGAGACACACACATTTTTCTTTCACTGTCGTAAAAAAGAACTCTTCCTCCCAATCATTGTGAAAATAGTATGTTTTATTTCGCTTTTCTGCCATGTTTTCTTTATTTTGGGGGTAAAAACCACATCTTGCTCCCCAACGTAGCTGCGCCCGCTTCCTTGTCTCAGCAATGGCTGTTTGTCTTGCGCACACATTATTCTTTGACTTCAGAAACAAACATTTTTGTTTTTAAAATTTTATATTATATATTGTCATTTTCAAATCTATATTAATGCAAGCGCTTTTGATTTAAAAAGAACAGCAACACAATTAAATACAATTTTTATTTAGACAGATCTCCATGGTGATTAGTGCTATTTTTAGAACATGCCTCGCGGGCGACTCACGTGGTCCCTGCGGGCTACCAGGTGCCCGCGGGCACCATGTTGGCTACCTCTGTTTTACATATTGTACATATAGTAAAGCATTGGTCTATTTCCATCTTGGTAATGCTCCTGTGTTTTATATTTCAGAGAATGATGGAGATTGATGCTGGAGCAGAGCAACATGAGATCCTGTATGTGGATGAAGCGGGATTTAATCTCTGAGCAGAGCAACATGAGATCCTGTATGTGGATGAAGCGGGATTTAATCTCTGAGCAGAGCAACATGAGATCCTGTATGTGGATGAAGCGGGATTTAATCTCTGAGCAGAGCAACATGAGATCCTGTATGTGGATGAAGCGGGATTTAATCTCTGAGCAGAGCAACATGAGATCCTGTATGTGGATGAAGCGGGATTTAATCTCTGAGCAGAGCAACATGAGATCCTGTATGTGGATGAAGCGGGATTTAATCTCTGAGCAGAGCAACATGAGATCCTGTATGTGGATGAAGCGGGATTTAATCTCTGAGCAGAGCAACATGAGATCCTGTATGTGGATGAAGCGGGATTTAATCTCTGAGCAGAGCAACATGAGATCCTGTATGTGGATGAAGCGGGATTTAATCTCTGAGCAGAGCAACATGAGATCCTGTATGTGGATGAAGCGGGATTTAATCTCTGAGCAGAGCAACATGAGATCCTGTATGTGGATGAAGCGGGATTTAATCTCTGAGCAGAGCAACATGAGATCCTGTATGTGGATGAAGCGGATGGGCTGTACAACCGTCTTGTACAGTCAAATGCTCAGATGGTGTTCATCATTGTCTGGGACAATGTAAACTTCCATCATGCATTGGTTGTATGAGACTGGATTACGGCCCATCCACAGTTCAGATCGCTCTTCCTTCCACCTTACTCCCCCTTTCTAAACCCCATAGAGGAGTTTTTCTCGGTGGAAGGTGTATGATCGGCGTCCGTATGAGCAGGCGACGCTCCTTCAGGCCGTGGATGAGGCGTGTGATGACATTACAGCCTGGCAGTGCCAGGGGTGGATAAGGCACTCCGAAAGATTTTACCGACGCTGCCTTGCAAATGAAGATAACAGATGCGACCGAGATGAAATTCTGTGGCTAAATGCAGCAGAGAGGCAAATGCTGCTTAAGCACTGAAATGCATTCGTTTTGTTTTTTTGACTGTAAAGTTTTTTGTTACAGTAACTGTTGTTTTTGCTTTTACTGTCGTTTCTGTGACTGTAAAATACAGTTCAGTTTACAAGCTATATATATGTGTGTATATATATATATATATATATTGTATATGCACAGTACATATATATATATATATATACACTGCAGTCTATCACATGGGATGCTTCAAGTACTTAAAATGATGGAAATAACCCTTGCACAGTATTTTTTGATGACAATTATTTTGCGTCTGACAGCATTATTTGTTCTGGTGCTGGGTCAATCCTGTTAACCGGTGCTTTTTAGACCTGGTTTCTTTTGAAAAAATATTTTAAAAACATATTGGCCAAGCTCAGGCACTTAAATCCTTATAATTATGGGCAGTTTGTTCAGACATTACATTACATTACATTACAGGCATTTAGCAGACGCTCTTATCCAGAGCGACTTACACAACTTCTTATTCCATTTATCCATTCCTATACAGCTGGATATATACTGAAGCAATTCAGGTTAAGTACCTTGTTCAAGGGTACAACGGCAGTGTCCTACCTGAGAATCGAAGTCCAGTTCCTTAACCGTTATACTACACTGCCGCCCTATGGACATGGACTATGACAGTATTCCACCCTGTTAGGACATATGAATAACAATCACAAAGTGTTAAAAATGCAAGTGCATTACAGTATTTATATTTTCTTGTACATTATGCGTCCCTTATTATATTATATTTGTTTATTGTCTAAAAATATTTTTTTTCCTAATGCGTTCATTGTGTTTTGTTAAGCTAACAGGGTGGAATTAATATCAACAATAAACAAAAAATCAACAACTTATGGGGGTGTCCAGTGTCCAGATGCAAATACATCACAAATATTATATGTATCTGAATATAAATACTTTTCTATCAACATTTCCACCCTGTTAGGTCCCCCCCTGTTAGTTGTGTTAACCTAACTATGTTAGCCCTAGCTCTGCGAGTGATCATGATCTAGCTAGCGTGAGACCCTGCACGTGAACAGCATTTTACTTCTTATATAAAACTAGTTTTGAAATTATAACATGTCATTAATTTTCTTAATAAAGTAGCCTAACAGGGTGGAACTTTAAGGTTGTGACAAGCAGGTTGACACTATATAACTTGGGGAAAAAAAGATAAAACGGACAGATCATACTTCCTTCAGTTGGCTCAGTTGAATTCCCTCCAAAGGAAATTATGTCATTTCCTGAACATTATATAATGGGAAGTGTAAGTGTAGTGTTAAAAAAGAAAAACTACAAACTAACAGGGTGGGAAATTATTTCGGGGACACAAAATAAATCACAAAAATTATTATTATTTATTTTATTTTCCATAAAAAATATGTATGACTAGAAAGATTTGAACTTGGTCTATAACATAATGAGTAAATCATTTGAGTATTTTATTATTTAATGACTAATATTTCTTGTAAATTTGTGCTGGGGACATGGCAAAAACGAACATGTGTTCCAAATACAAAGTGGTTAAAATACAAAATAATGTCTTTAAGACTCTTTTTTTGTTATTTATATGATAAGGAAGACCAAAACCTATAATTGAAGCCTTTAAGAATAAACATTTTACATGAAATATGAAGTAGGATTTCCGGGGGTCATTAAAAGGCACCGGTTAACAGGATTGATCCTGCTATGATAAACTTTTGCTTATAATATTCTCTCATTTGACACCGATATTCTCTTATTTTACATGCTATATTAGATTTTGAACCCAAAATGAGCAGTATAGCATTCTGTATTAAGAGTTTTGCACATTGAAACAATCGTAAAAAAACTGTAATATGTTTCCAAATGTAAAAAAATAAAAAAATAAATGGTTGGACCTGTCAGGCAATTATGGAACTGAATATTCTGATGTTCAATGTCACCATAACAACACAATCTTAGAATTTGTACACTTTGTTACACTTTCTCTGTTAGGATAATCGTGTAGAAAATTTGCAGGTAATGCTATTCCATGTCATACATTTCTCACACCACACATTGGGATGTTACACTGAAAAACATATCCTGGTTGCCTTAGTAACAGAAGTCATCATGACATGAGTGGTTTAAGTAATTTTTTTCACACTCACAAAACTGCCCCTGCCTCACAATTTTGTGTGTGGGTGTGTGTTTTTGTGTATGCATGTGAGTGAATGCAAGGTGATGTATGTGTGTGTATGTGTGTGTATGTATGTGTGTGTGTGTATGTGTGTGTGTGTGTGTGTGTGTGTGTGAATGCAAGTGTGAATGAGCATGAATTCCTGCATGTCTCTGTGTGTGTGTGCATTTGTGTGTATGCTTGTGCGTCAGAGTGTGGACACGTGGTGGATGTGTGCGCATGTGTGCGCATGTGTGCATTCACATGTGTGTATGTGTGTGTGTGTGTTCATGTGTGCAGTGTCATGCTCTGTGGCAGCTCAACATGCTACCGCTTCATCATCTGTCGACAACACAAAATGCTAAAGTTAATTAGCCTGTTTTTAGGTGCAGGACGCCTCCTGGGTGCACCGCAGATGCCCCCTGTTCACAAACCGGCCACAGCAGCTGCACCCCAATATCTCTGCGACACTGCACCCCCATACCTCAATGACACTGCACCCATATCCAATTACACACACTACTGTGGAAACAGGGTACCGCGGTGACCCAGAAGATGAACAGAATAATGTTCTTTCTGCTTTCTGCAGGAGACTCCGGACAGATGTACTATTATGAAGAATGGAGACACATTTCCTGGAAATAAAAGCAGAATGTGGTCGGAACATCAGGGGGAAAACCACGTATCATTTTCGACGAAGGGAGGGTATATTGAATTTCATTCGTATCTCTCCCCCCCCCCCCCCCATGAAAAACAAATGCCCTTAAACTAATCTTCTCATTACATCAGCGCTGTAGAGTGCTTTAAGATTGCACCAGCTCTCACACATCCTGGACTGTAATTTAGGAGTTTGGCTATTGTCTGACAAGGTCCCGTCAAACTCGCTCTTCAGCCAATGCTAAAGAGCCATTGTTCTGCAAGCTCGCTCTTCAGCCAATGCTAAAGGGCCATTGTTCTGCAAACTCGCTCTTCAGCCAATGCTAAAGGGCCATTGTTCTGCAAGCAGACACTTGATACCAGCGCTGTACTTAGCAGGCATGGTGAGATCGAGTCCTTGTTCAGACCAAGGTTGTGTCCGAATCAGAGCCTTATCTACAGTGTCCTGTGTATTGTGTACTAGCATACTGTATACTGCTTACTGCATACTATTTAGCGATATGCAGTATGCAAAATATATCCTCAATACTATTATCAATGAAAATACAGAAATAAGTATAGCAGGTGGGGATTTAAAGTACACTAAATTTAGAGAACATTTTGGCCACATAACTTTCTCATCCAGTGTACTCCACTAGCATACTCAATAGTATAGGACGTTGATTCGGATACAGCACTGTTTTCATTTGCTGTGATGAAATCGAACACAGGGATTTTTAATGTTTCAATCTCAGGCCTTGCTTCGTAGTGTAACTCTGTTACAGACTTGCAATGTAACTCAACATCTCTGAAAGAGATATGCCTTGACTTGGAATAGAGTGTTTTATTTTTTCAAAGGTATGCAATATTCATTCCATTCAGTTAATAAAATAATACAACAAATTTGTTTGAAACAACAGCATGCAAAGGATATGCGACCAAATATTAAATATGATACTTTAAAAATATGTTAAAGCAAAATATTCTAATTTTCTGAGACACTGAATTTTGGGTTTCATTAGCTGTAAGCCATAATCATCAAAATTACAAGAAATAAAGGCTTGAAATATTTCACTCTATGTGTAATGAATCTATATAATATATGAGTTTCACTTTCTGAAATGAGTGGCAAAAAATATTGAACTTTTTCACGATATTCTAATTTTTTTAGCTGTACCTGTATGTATATTTCTTTAGCAGGCTGATAGCAAAAAGGCCAATGCAACCTTGCCATCACATCCTTGAAACATGCCAGATTATTTTGACTGCCTTGTTCTAGTTTTATACATTAATTCTTTATTATTAACTTTTTAACTTTCCCTTTTCTCGTACGTAGTTGGAGAGTAGTTTTAACATAATATTAATTTATATTAATTATTATTACTATTATTATTATTATGCAGTAGTAGTTGTACAATACCTTGCCACAATCAGCCTGCATCTTACCTGTGGCACATTGCTGCCCCTGAACAGAGGTTTTTACCCACAATGCCATGAGAAGCAAAGTGCAGAGTTTGATATTGTCTGGGTGGACACGGTACCAGGGGCGATTATGCTCAAGCCACCAGAGACGAAAGGAGGGGAAGTCATTATTTCAGTTTAGGATTTCAGCACTGTAAGTGACATTTCATCTGCAGGTCAGACGACCATAAATCAATCTCTCTCTCTCTCACTTTCATATCTCTCCCCCTCTCTGTCTCGCTCTCTCTCTGTCCCTCTCTCAGCCACTGCCTTATCTCAGAGCGGAGAAAAAGAGAAGCGGAGAGTGACTCTGAGTGACTCCGGTGACCCTGAAACTTTATTTAATCATTCTTCTTTTGCCGCACGGCCTGAGGAAGCAGAACTGAAGGGGAAGATAAATGTATCGATGAACAAATTGATAGCAGAACCACACATTCCGGGACTTGTCTGCTCGCTTTTTATTTGGCAGATATTTCTCAGAAGACGTAATAATTGCACTTTAGAAACAAGAATATCATGAGAGCGAAACAGGGGTCAATAAACCCTGCTCCTGGTGAGCCACAGGGTTCTGCCGACTTTATTTCATTTTTATTTCTTTAAATCAACACCCAGTTTAGATAGAACTACATGAATCAACTGTGTTATGAACTGCTTTAGTTTATCGAGTGCCGGTTAATAATGGAAACCAGCCAGCTGTGTGGTTCTTCAGGGGTCTACAATAAGACTCGATTGCAGACCTGTACAATAAAGCCTTAATTACATTGTGGTCCCTGCATGGAACCCCATCTGTGTGGACAGAGTGATAAATATTAAAAGCTTTTCTTCTCTCCCCCAAACCGGTCATAATAAAATGGGGATAGTCATGACGTTACCTTACTGAAAACACAGAGGAGATCCACCAATCACGGAGTACATTGGTAACAAATTCAACCGTGATTGGTGGATACTTTCTGGCTATAGTTCCAGGGCTGCATCCGAATCCGAATGTTACGCTTTCTTCCTGTTGTTCCCTTCCCTTGCTTCTAGAGAATTCCAGGATGAAATAAGCCTCACCAAGTGGGATTTGGTTTAAATTTTAAAAAGGGGAGGGATTAATTATATTTTCTCAAATATATTCCCTCATTTATCCTCCCTTCCACCAAGGGTATTAAATGCAAGCTTGCAACATGAAGGGAATCCCACAATGCAATATTCCATAAGGACAAAGTGGGCAGTCACGTTTAAACTCGGTGGCGTAGCACTTCCTATATCGGTTGCGAAGGTGTTAAATTGGATCAGAATGCAGCCCAGGTTACCTGTGGGAAGTACTGAGAAGCAGCCATTGTTATAGACTGTTGTGCAAAACTGATGCTTTGTCTCAGAACAGCAAATTCTGTGTGGAAAACAAGCTCCCAGCGGAATCCAGAAGGGATTAGTTCCCCCCCCCTTCCCCCAACCCACCCCCGCCCCGTCCACCCAAAGAAGGCATGTCTAATTCCAAAGAGGTATGTACTGCACTGGCTAGTCAAACAACTTCATTAAATATCAATTTATTTTGTACCGAGGCTTTAGGTGATCTGAATTACAAACAGGCTACACCGGCTCAGTTATGCTGCTCTTCAGTGGTTATTCTTTACCTCGCTGCTCAGTTCTCTTCCGTTTGCTTCACGTTCAGCAAAAAAAATAAAAATAAAAAAGGCACTCATGTCAGGTTCATTAAAGAAGAGCTATTGTGCTGTCATTCAACTTAGAAACACCGCGAGTGCCGCTACCTGCCTCGCTGAGAACAGAACACAATTAAAATGATCTCATGCACGTGGGAATAAAGCATCTCAGATCCTCATGAATTAAATATATGAGCAACAATGCGCGGCCTTCTTCAGGAGAAGCCAACATTGAATCTCAAAGTGGAAGAGGAGGTTCGCTACTTCCGCTGAAGAGGACGGCCCGCAACCGCGGGCCGTTTATCTCCGTGGAACGCATTTCACAAGCGATCTTTGCACATAACGTGGCGTTAAGAGGGTTAAATCTTTTGTAGGACTAATGTTAATCGAATTGAACAGAATCTAAATAACGGCTTAACGGCCTGTTTACGACTCACGAGGTTGCAATTGCTATTGAAATGAAAACCAGCACACGTTGCATCCAATGTGCTCTTAAGAGGGTAAATGATCGTCCGTTAGACTAATTAAATTTAACAAAATCTAAATGACAGCCTAACAGCTTGTTTACAATTCAAGGGGTTGCAATCACTATTGAACTCAAAACCAGCATACATTACAGAGAGGGTCCCCAAGGACTGAGCCAGCAGAGTGAGAGTCCTCATCGAAGTCGAAAGCTCTGTCTACCCACCAGTATGCCACAACAGCAGCTGCTCTCCAGAAAAGGCTCCAATCTGCACCATAGCAGCAGAGTGAGCATTTCTGTCTGAAGTCTCTTTACTTACTCAACCCTAGCATCCCTATCTATAGCCAAGGTCTCGGCAATGCGGTCACTGTTGCATGTCTGTTTATAGGACCAGAGGATGTCCTGAGCCATGCAGGTCAGGCAGTCGGTTTTCATATAAAAGCCTTTCCATCTGGATCTCGCTTAATAGGACACATTCGAGGCTGTGGGGTGCGTTTTTACTGCGCCTCATACACTGTTAATGTTCAGTTAGAAAACTCACGGTCGCCCTGCTCCGCCCCCCTTGGTTACCGCGAAAAACGCATTATAAGCGATGCGTCTGGTGTACTTGGACACATCCCTGGTGAACAGAGAGAGACAAAAGCGCCGTCGGCGATTCATAAGCAAAGCCTCAATTTGATTAGGAAACCGCAGAAAGCGTCCATTTTCTTTGTTTGTTTGTTAATGCATTCACAGACAAATGCCAAACACCCACCGATCGACCGTGCGCTGTGTAAATGAGTGACACCTTTGTTCTGTGGGCAGTATTTACAAGCACAAATGCAATACACAGTGCCTTCCCACAGCACATTTGCAACATGCTAAATCACAGAAGAGGTGGCTGGGGTATATTTCTACATATAGAGAGGAAATTTCATGGGACTTTGATAGTGGAATAGAGTGGATTTTTAAATATTTTTTTTAATAAAAAAGAACATTTCCAATATAATACAATATTTATTAAAAAAGAATATACAGCATACATTTCAGGAAATGTACTGCATATTAAATCTTTACTCAATTAATTAAAGTAAAAGTGCCATGCACAAAAATGGCAACATATTTAACATCATGCACTTTTGTACCATGAAAAGGCACCAAAACTTGTGTATTTTTCATATATTAAACATGAAATTTATCAATACAATATCTTACCAAATACATTTATATATATTGCCTTTTATATATTTAAATCTGGGAGATATATATATATATATATATATATATATACTCTACATACAGTGAGCACCATAATTCATTGGACAGTGACACATTTTTTGTTATTTTGGTTCTGCACTTTGAGTTGGTAAGTTGACAATGAGGTTGAAGTGCAGACTGCCAGCTTTAATTTGAGGGTATTCATCCATATCGGATGAACCGTTTAGAAATTATAGAAACTTTTGTTCATAGTCTCCCCATTTTCCAGCATCAGAAGATTTTGGACAGTTTAGCATAATGTAGAATAAAGTAATCATTTTTAATATTTGGTTGCATATCCTTTGCATGCCATGACTTCCTGATGTCTGTGACCCAACAATATCAAAAAACGCTTGATATCTTATTTTCTGGTACTCCTACAAGCGACACTATAACCTCTCTGCATTTGAATGGATCTCTATGGGAATTGGGGGGAGGGGACTAGATTTAGCTGTACATTATGCTGGAACAGTAAGGAATGCATGGTTGGCGAAAAGGCTGTAAGTCATCAAGGGTCAAACGAGCCTCAAACCATCACTCTGCTGCCAGATATGTAGTAGATATTGATGGATCACTTTAAGGGTTGTTTCTCCTGCCAAATTTTCGTATTGCTATTTCCAATTGGAAACATAAGTCAGTTATCCATCCATATCTACTGCATATCTGGCAGCAGAGTGATAGTTTAAGGCACAGTATATTATATTTAAATGTCCTTTTGCTATAGGTGACGTGGGACTGGGAAGAACCGTATAGATTGAGAAACTGAGAGGAGATAGTGAGGGGGTAAAATAATGACAGATGCAGGAGAAGAACCTTGAGTTAATCGAGTTAATCTGCAGTCTTTAATGAGACCATTTCAAACTGAAATGAGAACAGCTCTGGGCCATGGTCCTCAATCACAGTGATATGCGCGAGTCTCTGCCATGTAAATTTATGCAGCTGTGGCGGGGGGCGTGCGAGCATGAATTGTGCTAATCTCAGCATAGGGCTGTGTCAAAATCAGCACGACCAAGGCCGCTCCAATGCACGGGCTTACAGGGGCTTCAGCCCGGGCCTACGAAGATCAGGGGCCAATCACCAGCCAATCTCTTTTTTAAATCACATTGTTTTGTAATTTGTAGAATTCTTCTGTCCATCACTTGATATTCATGTTTGTGGCTGACGATTGGTCTGATTTACAAGTGACACACGTCAGAATGTAGAGTAATATCAGAGATTTTCTTATAAAGGGGGAGATGAGACTCCGCGTCTTACTCCCTTGCATAATGAAAAGCGTAGCGCTGAAAGAAGGTTCCGTTGCACGGTTTAGGATTTATTCACGTTTTTGTTTGTGAAATATTTTCCATAGGAATGAATGGATGGAATATCGCCCTAGTTTTGAAAATATCTAAGCCATAGCATTACTAGTTTTTACTTTATAAGAGTTTGTTTGAAGATCACGCTCCCCATATAAAATCATTGCAGGACGTTCAAATCTCCACTCTAGCTGAAAGTTGCTCATTTCAAAATCAAACCCCTTATTTAACCTGTGATCGCACCTACAGTTTTAAGACATTTTATACAAAAGTCTACGCTGTCATTATCTAATCTGCGAGATTTATAGTTTTCATCTGAGAGCCGTTTGAAGACAGCCATGCCTTCTTCATAAACAATTATTAGACATAGATTAGACAAACTTTAGTGTTTATGCTCAAGTAGGCCTAATTGATTTGGTCATCTGTTAATGGGACAAGACACCGTTGTATCTCCCGACACAAAGATCAGGGAAGGGGGGCCTACAAAGCTTCTCAGCCCCAGGGCCTTATGTCACAGCCCCAGGGCCTTATGTCACAGCCCCAGGGCCTTATGTCACAGCCCCAGGGCCTTATGTCACAGCCCCAGGGCCTTATGTCACATAAAGGCGGCCCTGAGCACAACTTATGGCCCTGCTTGGGGTTTATATACTGCAGTTAGCTTCAATTTACAGCGTGTTCAATTTCAATGAGTACCGTGGGGCACGGACATTTTACAAGTTCATTTTTTAAATGTTTTTTGTTATTATTGACAAGGAAAGACATGCTGTACATTTTATTATACTAAAATTACATAATGGTGCAATTCTGTTTAGCTGTGCTGCTAGTCTTGCTGCTGAAACAGCACCGAGCTGTGCTGCACTTGTGCCGTGTTGGGCTGTGTTTTTTTTTTTTTAACACTTTGGGGACACAACATTCTTGTTTAGGGGCCACCACAACCCTAAGGCCGACTCTGGTTCTTAACTGCTGCGGTTCTTAGCTGGGCTGTGGTTCTTAGCTGTGCTGTTGGGCTGGGCTGTGGTTCTTAGCTGTGATGTTGGGCTGGGCTGTGGTTCTTAGCTGTGATGTTGGGCTGGGCTGTGGTTCTTAGCTGTGATGTTGGGCTGGGCTGTGGTTCTTAGCTGTGCTGTTGGGCTGGGCTGTGGTTCTTAGCTGTGATGTTGGGCTGGGCTGTGGTTCTTAGCTGTGATGTTGGGCTGGGCTGTGGTTCTTAGCTGTGCTGTTGGGCTGGGCTGCAGTACTTAGCTGTGATGTTGGGCTGGGCTGTGGTTCTTAGCTGTGCTGTTGGGCTGGGCTGTGGTTCTTAGCTGTGCTGTTGAGCTGGGCTGTGGTTTTTAGCTGTGCTGTTGGGCTGGGCTGCAGTACTTAGCTGTGCTGTTGGACTGGGCTGTGGTTCTTAGCTGTGCTGTTGAGCTGGGCTGTGGTTCTTAGCTGTGATGTTGGGCTGGACTGTGGCTCTTAGCTGTGCTGTTGGGCTGGGCTGCGGTTCTTAGCTGTGCTGTTGGGCTGGGCTGCGGCTCTTAGCTGTGATGTTGGGCTGGGCTGTGGTTCTTAGCTGTGATGTTGGGCTGTTTAGTCCACAGCAACATGCAAAATCAGTATCAACAAGTTCTGAACTTCTGAACCATTTGTGAACACAGACTCTTAAAAGAGAGGCACAGAACAGCTGTCATTTCAATAATTAGTCCTACAACATTTATTTTTGGATGCAGATTGGCCATTTCGGTGAATAGAGAGAACGGAATGGCGAGGGCCGAAGAATTTCCTAAGTTTGATGAACAAAAAATAAAATAAAATAAAAAAATTAAACTTGAAGCCAGAAGTAATATCAGGAAGCAGACATTAGATAGAGTCTGTAAATAGTACAGACTCAGAGCCCAGAGAGAGGAGGGAACTGAGAAAAAAGCACAAAGGCACAGATGCACAGTCTTTTCTCCCTTTAGAGATGGTGGCAGAATTCCAGAAAACGAGGACAGCGTGTAACTGAGGTAACAGCTGGAAGGAAAAATAACACGCTACATAGCATAGGTGTCATTTACACTGGGGACATGTCCGCACCACTTTTTAAAATGGGCTGGTGGAAGTCCTATATGATAGGAAATACAGGTTGATATATTCTTATTTGCTATAGGTCTGTACGTAGAATGAATTGATCACTGTGTGTGTGTGTGAGATTGATGGAAGAATCTGAATCATAGAACTGTTGGAGGAGGTGGGACAGTATGTGTGTGCTTATGCCATTGAGTACTGTAGGCTGCGTTGATATTGTTGCAATCATGCGGTGTAAATCCTGTATGATAGAAGATACAGGTGTTGATTGATATTGTCCTGAAGGTTGTGATAATAGTTTGTAGCCTGTCAGTGTAAATCCTGTATCTACAGGTGTTGCTAACAGATATACGGTAGTGTATTGCACGGGAGGGGTCCAACGAATGTATCCAACGAATATTGTTGTTTTTTTAAAGGAACAAACGGATAGATGGCACAGTTCTAGAAACTGTGTCATAACTGGGCGGGCACGTTTTTCCTGACTTCTTTTTAACCTGCAGTTCCATCCTCCAACCACAAGAGGTCAGTACACCATTTTCTGAGAAGCATCGGAGATGCTTGATAAAGTGACGAGATACATCAACAGGGGTCGACACAATGGATGACGGCGTAACGCCATTCGGTAGCGCTTGCTTAGCACTGCATGCATGCATTTGCGGCTGTTGATTTAGACATTACTGATGGGACGATGAAATGGCTTGTCTTCTTTTTTTGTTTTAACTCGATAAATATTAGTTGTCACGTCTCATGATTCACCATAAATTGAGGCATACAAGTTTTTTTCATGCATAAAGAAGAAAAAATGGAAATAAAATATTTCTTATTCTAGTCATCAGGATTTACGTAGTTCCCTTAAATTACGTTTTTTTTTGGCCAATAACAGGCTGCTTTGTCAAAAAAAATCCATAATCTATAGCACAGCCTTTCACAATGAATGGAAGATTTACTAAATGTTACTTGCCACCATTAATTTCACACATTACTGCTAAAGCAGTCTCAAATTTAACTTAATGAAATAATCTTCATCTTCAGTCAAGATTCAATGATTAATTGAGTCAGGTGTTTTATTGCTGAGTATACCAATAACCTGCACCCACAATGGCTCCTTGGACACCCCATGATTTGGAAACTGTCACCAATATCTGAACACACTCGTCAGTTGGTACTGAATTGTATAACTGGCTGCGTTCCATGCTAGTTTTCAGTGTGTTTCAGCGGTTAAGTGCTAATTTGGAATTTATTGATTGACTAAAGAGTCCACACACCTTGTTTTTGAGGCCTAAACCAGGGGTGGGGAACCTTATCCTGGGTGCAGGTTTTTGTTTTAGTGCGGAACTAGAACACCTGATTCTACTTATGAAGGTCTTGATTGAAGACCATGATTCGTTAATTAGTAGAATCAGCGCTGGGCTAAATGAAAAACCTGCACCCACACCGGCCCTCTTCAGACGAAGAGGTCTAAACTATCTGTTGCTTGAAAGGAAAGCATAAACCCTGCAGACACATTCATTGTGAAATGTGGATTTGTTAGATTGTTAATTCATCTCAGCTGTATTTCTTTTTAAAAACGTATGGAAACATGTTAAAATATGGCCCATATCCCTATGAGAAGTGACATAAAGCCAAAACTAGCCACAGACAGAAGCACCCGACAGCCAGCCACAGGAGTGTGATCTGACTGGGCAGTTGAGAATTGCAGCGTAATTACACGTTGTGTGAAAATTCATGAGAAACCATCTGCAAGCCAGCCAGCCATTTAGTCCCCAGCTCTCAGGCATTAAGCAGCGCACGTTAGCGTGCACACGCTTACACACAGGGCCTTCAAATATGAGCAAATCACGCTTCAGGAATGAGGTGAAATTGGAAGTTAAGTGGCTTGGTGTGGCTTACCTCCAAACTGTTGGGTTTTCTGCCTGACAGTTAATCCCACAATATCGAGAGCATTGAGCAGCTAGATACCAGATGCTCAAAAACTAACCAAGAAGTTTCAACCTTTCATGGGTTTTAAAAAAATTTATATATATATATACATATATATAAATTTGGCATCCAACGAGGGGCTATATCCAATTCTCACCACAATTTGGAAGGGCTAATTGTCTGCAGTCACTGCTGCATACATTGCACAAACCCCAATGCCATTTCGGGACAGTTTAGACATCCACGGCTCTCCTCCAAAACACGCGGCAAAATTACTATAGCAAAATTTGCGTAGAGAAAAAAACTTTCATATGCGGCTTTGATTGGAATCAACAGGCGGCCGATCGACCAGCGGAGGTCGTGAGATAGCAATGAATGCAGAACCCTATCTGGCTGAACCCTCCCATTCCCTGGGTGAGGCAATCGGCAAATTGTGCATCGCCCTATGGAGCCACCATCCCCAGTGGGCACTGGCACAGTTCGGATGCAATCTGAGGTTGTGAGGCTCATCCATGCACCACAGTGTGGTGCCTTAACCCAGGGGTGGGCAACACCAGTCCTGGAGGGCCGTATCCATTTCTGAATTTCAGACTAACTTCTGCCCTTAATTATTTAATTAGTCCAATCTTTTACATTAGCTGATATTTTAGCTACATTCTGCGACATGAACAGCAGGCGATGAATGTTCTTGTGCCTGTATGCATTTTAGTGTTTTACTGTGGTCTAATCTTTGAGTGAATCTGTGTTGTTGTGTATGACTAATTAGCTGATTGAAGCAGGGTAAGTGGTGGCAGCAAAGACTTGCATATACACAGAGTTTCTCACCCCTGCATTTACCGAATGAGCCACCCAGCGGCCCCCTTTCCTGCTTTTTTAAGGGGTATAAAAAGACGGGGGAAGAGCTCACCTGTTGAAAATGGTGTTTCTCAGGGCCCGGTGATCTTGGATGGGTTGCCAGTAGTAACTGATTGTAAGCTCCTCCCCCTTTCTTCAATGTGATGCCTGAATTCAACCAGATGTGGAAAATACAGGTTCAGAAAGTTGCACTCCTTCCCAGTATTTTGTTCCATTCACCTGGATTTGCTAAGTTCTTCAGCCAGGAGATAGAAATAGATGGGCCGTGTCCGAATCAGCGCACTTGCTTACTATTGAGTATGCAGACAGTTGAGTATACTTTTTTTTTTAAAAACTGTTAAGTATACGACAATTCTGAAAATTGAGTGTTCTTAATATTCTCGGATGATAGACTTTTTTCTGGGTTTTCGCTGATTTTGGAGGATATTTTTTGCATACTTCATGTCAATAAACAGTATGCAGTAAGCAGTATACAGTATGCTAGTACACAGTAAGTCCACGCAGTCCTTTACTTCCTGACCCCTGGACTTTACACCACTGAATTCACCTCAGGGGAACTTGAACTTCTGGTTTGCATGAGAGTTTGAAACATTTGCATGCATTGGGCAGTGACTGATTTATAACATTTGCATGCACTAGTGCAGTGACTGATTTATAACATTTGCATGCGCTAGTGCAGTGACTGATTTATAACATTTGCATGCACTAGTGCAGTGACTGATTTATAACATTTGCATGCACTAGTGCAGTGACTGATTTATAACATTTGCATGCGCTAGTGCAGTGACTGATTTATAACATTTGCATGCACTAGTGCAGTGACTGATTTATAGCATTTTCATGCACTAGTGCAGTGACTGATTTATAGCATTTGCATGCACTAGTGCAGTGACTGATTTATAGCATTTGCACGCACTAGTGCAGTGACTGATTAATAGCATTTGCATGCACTAGTGCAGTGACTGATTTACAACATTTGCATACACATGTGCAGTGACTGATTTACAACATTTGCATGCATAGTGCAGTGACTGATTTATAGCATTTGCATGCACTAGTGCAGTGACTGATTTATAGCATTTGCATGCACTAGTGCAGTGACTGATTTATAGCATTTGCATGCACTAGTGCAGTGACTGATTTATAGCATTCGCATGCACTAGTGCAGTGACTGATTTATAGCATTCGCATGCACTAGTGCAGTGACTGATTTATAGCATTCGCATGCACTAGTGCAGTGACTGATTTATAGCATTCGCATGCACTAGTGCAGTGATCTTCATTCCTGATTCTGGAGGGCCGCAGGATCTCCTGGGCTTTGTTTTCGTCGTAATATCAGCAACCAATTCAGACCCAAAAAACCAGGTGAGGAGTTAACTGTGTAAACAAAATTTTAAATAAAAACCAACTGATTAAGTTGGGTGTATGTAAACAAACAAAAATAATGCATTAAGCTGTGTTAATGCATTCCAAATACAGTCCTTGCAAATCATAATATAAAATAAATAATGTGAAAGAATAATATGACAGAGAAGTCCAAGATGGATGGGGTGTTTGTTCCTTGGTGGCCACATGGGCTCAGAGCTGCAACCTTGAGCTTTGATCTACTGCAAAAAACAACCTTAATTACATCCTCCTGCACGGATTCTTCAGGCAGATATAGAAAATCAATATGTGGTTTTGTTGTACTTATCCATCATTGATACAAATATGACTGTAAAGGCGGTTGGAAAAGGGACCCAGTCAGGGAGTACAAAAACACCAAAGTTTAATGACTGCAACGGTACAAAAAACAGAATCCAAAGAATGGTCAAAAAGCAGGCAGAGGTCAGAACCGGGAAGGCACAGCAGAGGTACACAAAGTCCAGACTCAGGGTCGCAAGAACACAGGCGGAATCAAACCGGAAAATCAGAAAAACAAACCAAAAAGAATATACAAAAAAAATAAAATAAATAAACTAACAGAAACAACAGAAACTCAGACTCAGGAGAAACAACAGAGACTGAAGAGAAACAACAGAGACTGAAGAGAAACAACAGAGACTGAAGAGAAACAACAGAGACTGAAGAGAAACAACAGAGACTGAGGAGAAACAACAGAGACTGAAGAGAAACAACAGAGACTGAAGAGAAACAACAGAGACTGAAGAGAAACAACAGAGACTGAAGAGAAACAACAGAGACTGAAGAGAAACAACAGAGACTGAGGAGAAACAACAGAGACTGAAGAGAAACAACAGAGACTGAGGAGAAACAACAGAGACTGAAGAGAAACAACAGAGACTGAAGAGAAACAACAGAGACTGAAGAGAAACAACAGAGACTGAAGAGAAACAACAGAGACTGAAGAGAAACAACAGAGACTGAGGAGAAACAACAGAGACTGAAGAGAAACAACAGAGATTTAGGAGAAACAACAGAGACTGAAGAGAAACAACAGAGACTGAAGAGAAACAACAGAGACTGAAGAGAAACAACAGAGACTGAAGAGAAACAACAGAGACTGAAGAGAAACAACAGAGACTGAGGAGAAACAACAGAGATTGAGGAGAAACAACAGAGACTGAGGAGAAACAACAGAGACTGAAGAGAAACAACAGAGACTGAAGAGAAACAACAGAGACTGAAGAGAAACAACAGAGACTGAGGAGAAACAACAGAGACTGAAGAGAAACAACAGAGATTGAGGAGAAACAACAGAGACTGAAGAGAAACAACAGAGACTGAAGAGAAACAACAGAGACTGAAGAGAAACAACAGAGACTGAGGAGAAACAACAGAGACTGAAGAGAAACAACAGAGACTGAAGAGAAACAACAGAGACTGAGGAGAAACAACAGAGACTGAAGAGAAACAACAGAAACTCGCAGAAACAGAGGCACAAAACAATGACGCTATCAAAGATGAGGAACTCGCAACAAAGGACTGAATGCACAAGGTATAAATACACTGAGGGAAACAAGAAACAATGAGGATCAGGTGTGAGGAACCGGGAAGGGCAATTGACAAACAGGTGCACGTAATAAAACAATGAGGAAAGCGATAATAAAATAACAAGGGAACACGTAATACGCGGACCGGATTCACTCATAACACAGACTTGAACATGAACTGGGTAGTTAGGCAAGTGCATACAATTAGAAAATGGAAAGCGGAAACGAGAGTCAGCTGTAGTTAATAGAGGAACCAAAGAAAGATAATTAGTGATAGAACAGGCAGAACAAGAGACAGCTGCAGTGAGGAAAGATGACGTTAGTAAGTTAGTAGATTAGTAGACAACCCTGATTCTATGGCGTTAGTAGATTAGTATTATATACAAGTTAGTCATTAGTAGATTAGTAGACCCTAATTCTAAGATGTTAGTGGTTGTTAGTTCATTAGTATTATTTACAATTAAGTAATTAGTATGAAGGAAAGAATGAGAGAGGAAATACAGAAAAAACCGAAATCCCCACAGACTCCCGAAAAGTGTGACGAAGACAGGGAGTGACAGTAATACAAAACACAGAACAGTGAAACCACAAATAATCAGAAACATAAATACCTGTATGAAAATAAAAATAAAAATACAAAACAGACAGAACTCAGACTCTCAGAACATAACAATGACAACCTGGACACACAGAATTCCAGCTCACTGTGAATGCCTCAAACTGTCAGCAGTGAAAACAGGGACACAAAATTCCAGCTCACTGGGAATGCCTCAAACTGTCAGCAGTGAAAACGGGGACAAACAGAATTCCAGCTCACTGGGAATGCTTCAAACTCTCAGCAGTGAAAACGGGGACAAACAGAATTCCAGCTCACTGGGAATGCTTCAAACTCTCAGCAGTGAAAACGGGGACAAACAGAATTCCAGCTCACTGGGAATGCTTCAAACTCTCAGCAGTGAAAATAGGGACAAACAGAATTCCAGCTCACTAGGAATGCTTCAAACGGTCAGCAGTGAAAACAGAGACAAACAGAATTCCAGCTCACTGGGAATGCTTCAAACTCTCAGCAGTGAAAATAGGGACAAACAGAATTCCAGCTCACTAGGAATGCTTCAAACGGTCAGCAGTGAAAACAGAGACAAACAGAATTCCAGCTCACTAGGAATGCTTCAAACGGTCAGCAGTGAAAACAGAGACAAACAGAATTCCAGCTCACTTGGAATGCTTCACATTCTGACAGCAGAATTATTCACGGAACATTAAGAGAACAAAGAGATAACATTCTTCTGTAAAAACACTTGTATGTCTATGGCCAGCATGCCTGGGATAGTTTTATACATCACATGCTCTTTCTTCCTGAAAAAAGGTGTTATGACAAATTCACTAAAATAAATAAAGGGAGCGAGGGGAGCATGAGAGAAAGAGAGAGAGAAGAGCATAAGACAGAGTGAGAAAGAGAGAGAGCAAAAGTGAGAGGAGAGCGACGGGGAGAGAGAGAGAGACACAGAAAGATGGAAACTGTGGCCGTGTGAGCCGTGAAGACCCTGAAGGCTGGCAGGTGCCGGCAGCATGGCCCCTCACGGCTGAGTTCACAGCATACCTCACACTGAGAGGATGAGAAACCCAAGATAATGGTGCGATAAGCCATTGCAATTAACCCTCCGGAGGGACAGTTTGTCTACCAGCTGGGGCCAAGCTGAGAATGGGAATGATCTACTCGCCTGTCCAAATGCTTGGTGCGGAATGCTCACATCGCTGGGGTGTGTGACATCACAAGAGTGTCATTTGTTATGCATACGATAGATTCTATAAACTCACCAGATACTCCTTCCGTTCTCTCTACTTCTAAACCATAGAAGGTTCCGTTAGTAAAAGGAGTTTTGTCAGGAACCACAATATTACACTTTGTCTAAATAAATACTTGTCTACTCAGAATGCTTACGCATCACAGTAGAGAAGACAGAATGTTCATCATTACCAGACCTGAGAATTACAGGGTTCCATCTGCCATCTCTACAGTTCAGATATTGTGCTTTACAGTTCATTGGTTTTATCACTTAGAACAGGTGTGTGGAATATTATCCTATAAGGGCAGGTGTGGGTGCAGGTTTTTTTATTTGGCCCAGCACCAAGACATCTGATTCACCTAATCATGGTCTTCAATAAAGACCGTTGTTAAGTAGAATCAGTCGTCTTAGGGCCGGATTCAGAGATGGCCAACTTAAGTTATGCGTTTGCGTACGTGCCTCTCGTGCGTGGATTTACCTCTGGATGAGATACGCCATATTCTAACCTGCGCTACGCAGGTGCGTTTCTCAAAAAGTGGGTGGCACAGGGTATGATATTCTAATGATCTGTTTCTTGTACCTGTCCCCTGGGTTGCCAGCTTTCTACTAAAAAAATGTGTGTAGGGGTATACATTTAACGTGTCAGTGACAGTGCCTTTAATAACGTTTGCCTTTGTAAAATCCTACCTTTGTGCATCGTAGTTGCTCTTGCATGATGGGGAAGGCAGTGAACGTATTCATCCGTGGCATTGAAAAAATGATCATAGCTTCTATTAACGACTTGGGTTTTTTTTCTAACACTTTTTACTCATCTTTAGCAGGGGTACCAACAAATTTGAGCATGTCTGTATACCCATCACACAATCAAAATAATCGCTAGACAGTGGTTGCACACAATATTATTAAGTATACAAATAAATCATTGGATTTACTGAAGAAAAAAGATTTTAAAATGTATTTTTCAACAATTTACCTAATAAAGTCATGTAGCCTACGGTGGTTGAACACAATAGCCTATATGCGATCTTAAACTGAATCATTTTGGAGACGCTGTGCTGACAAGTAGGCTACAAAATCATCTGTCAAAGCAAATACAATCCAGACACTATCAATGAATCCATCTAATATTGGTCAGGTATGATATACCAGATGGTCAATCATAGCCTACTTTTACATATTTTTCTTTGACAACTTTTTGATAATTGCAAGTTAGCTCTGCAAAGGAAAATATGACCTATATTAAGTTAAAATAACATGCACTCATTCTAATATCTATTTATACAAAAGATCCTGTATTTTTCATAATAGGTTCTCATCGATTGGCAGCGCTAGACATAAACCACTTTTTTTTTCCCCCCGAACAGAGTTGTTCAGAAAAAAATTAAGTGAAAACTTGCACGCCTCCTTTTCATCAAATATCCACCCGCAGGCGTAATGCCACCTATATACCGGCATAAAACTGCAGATAAGTCAAATGTCTGAATCGCACAGCTTAAGCTACGCGGAATTTCCAGAGTAAGTCCCATTTGCGCATGCTTATCTCAACTTTGAATCTGGCCCTTAGTGCCAGGCTAAAACAAAAGCGCTGCACCCACACTGTGTAAGGATGGGTGGGAATAAGTAGCAGGCAGGATCATCAAAAAAAAAAAAATTACATTTAAAAGTTTAATGCAGGCAACAGTACAAAAAACAGAATCCAAAAAATGGTCAAAAAACAGGTAGAGGTCAGAACCGGGAAGGCACAGCAGAGGTACAAAAACAAAGTCCAGATTCAGGGTCGCAAGAACACAGGCAGAAGTACAATTTTAAAAAATCAGAAAAATAAACCAAAAAGAACAGACAAGGAAAACAAATACAAAAACCAACAGAAACCCGGAATAGAAAACTGAAAAAACAAAAACTAGGGGGAAAAAAACTAAAACTAGGGGAAAAAAACAGATACTCAGAAACCGACTCGCCAACACGGCGGCAAAAAACAAAGTGGCAATCAAATGTGAGAAACTCACAACAAAAAACAGAATGCACAAGGTATAAATACACTGAGGGAAACAAGCAACAATGAGGATCAGGTGTGAGGAACCGGGAAGGGCAATTGACAAACAGGTGCACGTAATAAAAAAATGAGGAAAGCGATAATAAAATAACAAGGGAACACGTAATACGCGATCCGGAAGCACTCATAACACAGACTTGAACATGAACTGGGCAAGCGCATACAATTAGAAAATGGAAAGCGGAAACGAGAGTCAGCTGTAGTTAATAAAGAAATCAAAAAAAAATAATTTGTGATAGAACAGGCAGAATGAGAGACAGCTGCAGTGAGGAAAGATGACATTAGTAAGTTAGTAGATTAGTAGAAAACCCTGATTCTATGGCCTTAGTAGATTAGTATTATTTACAAGTTAGTCATTAGTAGATTAGTAGACCCTAATTCTAAGATGTTACTGGTTGTTAGTTAATTAGTATTATTTACAATTAAGTCATTAGTATGAAGGAAAGAATGAGAGGAAATACAGAGAAAACCGAAATCCCCACAGACTCCCGAAAAGTGTGACGAAGACAGGGAGTGCCAGAAATACAAAACAGACAGAATTGTGAAACCACAAATAATCAGAAACATAAATACCTGAATGAAAATTTAAATAAAAATACAAAACAGACAGAACTCAGAATCTCAGAACATAACACACTGATGCTTTTTTGGATAAGATTCGCTACACCTGACTTAAAACGTCCTAAACATTGGAATTACACCCTGATTTTAAACACATGTAAAGAATGAAAAACAAATACAGCATTTATTTGTGTATAACTAATTTAGGCTCGATGTCACTGAGAACCCTGTAATTCTCATGTCACAATTAGGGATGCAGAGGAGAGTGTCTTAAGGGCCAGTGAAATATGTGAGAATAAGACCCGAAAACACAAATTCAAAACAAGGATTAGACTACTGTGGAGACATTCTTATCAACGTCTTCTGGGAGGCGACAGCCAGTGGGAGACGGCCAATTCAGAGGCTGAAGTCTAAACTTCGCTCAACCGTGTCAGATAACTCATTTTGGACTCCAGAACTTTCCCAGAAATTTAGGAGGAATGTTCCAAACACATTGCAGTTGAAACATAGTTTCCTGCATGTCCCTGGAGTGATATTATTCAGTTCTAACAACAATAACATCTGAATTGTGAATAGACATTAGTGGTCTTTTTTTGGGGGGTGGGGGGGGGGAGTTAGCAACATTTCACAAATCTGGCATTTCAATGCTGTTGAAATGTATCCTCCATGATGTTTCGCCGCCACTAAAGGATAACCATTTGGGGATGTTACAGGAAGGTTTGTATGCAACACGCCTGGAAATTTTTTTGTGTTTTGTCCATTTTTGGAACATTAGAATTTGTTGTACGATTATCAGGGGAGTCTTCTCTTCATAGGTTATCACACCACCAAATGGAACCAGAATGTTCCACAATGTTCTGAATACACACATGTTAGATGGGAATGTACAAAAAAAATTGGTTTGTTTTCAAGCATAACACAAGATTGTACATCTCAATGGCAAATACGTCACTTAAAACATAAAGGCTTTCAAAATTGCGATAATTTTCATGGCTGAAGATGGACAAAATATTCTGTTCCCGCCTCCGTCGGCCATGACTAATGCCGATAGCAACTGACACGTTTCCATCAGGCTTCAATTACGACAGCAGTGATTCATCAAACAAGACGAAGGCATTTTTGAATGTCCAATTAAAACATGTAAAATTCATTTTGTGGAGAGGGAAAAAAAAAAAAAAAAACACAGGCTGCAGCTGGAATACAATAATTCAGTCAGACAAATTTAATGTCTCATTCACACCTTTTCTTCCCAGAATCAAGCCAGGTCGACCTGGTGTTTACCTTTTCCAAATTGCTTATGAGATGTGCGGTGAGCTGGAAGCAGGCCAAGTGCCTGTTAATGGTTTCCCAGTCACCTGTGCCAGATTTGTGCTCCCGAACCGCACTGGGGCTCAGGTGTGGGCACATTGTTGTTAACGGTAACCCTTTAAGGCAGTGGTCCCGTTAACGGTCGGCAGTGACAGCTGATGTTGCGAGCATTCATGCTATGCAAATACAATGGGGGTAGGCTCCACAAATGTTGCACGAAAGTGAAATATCCCTTTAAGGTGTAAGGTCAAAAATGTGATTAGAATGTTCTTAATAACGGAACATTCTAATGCTGATGTAACGATAACCACTGGGTTCTAGAACACTGACATAGAATTTTGAAAAGACATTCCAAAAAACCAACTCTTCCAAGGGTTAAGGCATTTAGCAGGGTGAGTATTTTCTACAACCATATTAAAGCGATGCCCCACCTGCAATTTTAATCATAACGCTTGCCTGTATTCCACTCAACTCATACCTTCACTTTAATTCACTTAATTAATTAAATTAATTCAATGATTCTATTGAATGTTTGTATTTAAAGGGACTGCCAATTCAAATCCATGATTCAACTTTTCAATGGTTAATTGTTGTCATCCTGGGGTGGAATAAACATAATCCAAATATCAGTACTAAGTGATGTGCCTAAATTAAGATATGCCTTCCTTTTTCACCACTGCCTGTGTTATGTCCGGTGAAAACAGGAACCCAGTAGCAGGCAGGAATGAACAAAAACGATGTTTATTCCAGAGAGGTACAAAATCAAAGTCCAGGGGGAAGTCAAGACAGGCAGGGGTCGATTACATGAAGGCACGGCAGAGGTACAAAATCAGAATCCAGTAGCAGGGTAGCGAGAACACGGACTGAGGTCGAAGCCGTGAAATCAATAACACGAAAAAACTAAACAAGAGAACGAACAACAAAAACCAACAACTAGACACAAGAAACACTGACTCGGAAAAAACAGCTATAGAAAACTCGGAGGAAAAAACAGGCAACAGATTAACGTAACAATACTTAGTAAGACGAACTCGCGACGAGGAACAAAGACAGCAGGTATAAATGCATGTGTAGACAGGTGCAAACACTTAGCTTGAGAATAGCAGGAAATGGAAAACAGCTTGAGAGCTGAGACAAGTAACAAGGCAATTAGTAAATCGTTAGTAGTTATCCTATCCTAGCCCTGTCGTTAGTAAATTAGTTAACAAGACAATGACTGATACGTAAGGAAACACTAAACAGCTGTGGAAACGTGATGAGAACTAAATTGTTAGTTTGTGTTAGTAATAATTCTATTAAACCCTGACGTTAGTAGATTAGTTAACCACCCCCGTGTTTAGCCAGTTAGTAATAAATAAGTCCTATATAATAATTAGTAGTGCAGGATAATACAAACGAAGTGTACAGAAATGAAAGTAAAACTCTGTGAGCGGAAGCGAGAGATACAGCACAGAACGCAAGGCTGCGGAAAACATGGAAAAGTGTATGCTACAGAAACTGACAATACTAAACATGACAAAATAACAAAACAGACTCAGAACATAACAGCCTGTAACTGATCAGGCAAGGTTTTGAGCGGGCAGGATTAAAGCCAACTTCAGGACGTCATCAAAGTCCTATCAGCCAATGATCTGGAAATTCTTTCCGCCCTCCCCTTCACCAGAGCGTTGCAGCGAGGGGCGCTTTAGCACGCTACAACAGTAAACAACTTTCTTGGTCGATGTGTGTTTTCCTCACAAATGTCATGGCAAAAAAAAAAGTGTTTGCGTAGCTCAAAGCGCCCACGTTCACGTATTTCTGTGAGGTATGTTTCGAAGCTGCGGTCATTGCATTAGTCCGATTGACTGCTGAAAAGAGAAGGTTAGCTAATACGCATGCTACGCTGTAAAGACGTGGGTCACTGAGCTTAATGTTAGTATTATTATGTGAACGGATCTCCTTTAGTTCAGTGGCTCAAACATATGATACGGTTGCAACTTGCACTACATACTTTCTTTTTTAGGCTATTTAGCTATTGTTTGTTTTGCTAAATGGTGTTTGCATTTCCAACTCTGCACATAGCTTGCCTAAAAGCTCTTGGGCGTGGCCTGGATATTAACTAGCCTTCACGCCCACCCAGTCCTGAGAACTGCATAGTCGGCAGAGTGACACTATTAAATCTTAATTTTTTACAGCTGTAGACATTTTTAAAGGCTGAAATCTTGGTGTATGATTATTTTAATAACAAGTTGACAATCCCTTTAACATGTTTGTTTCTGTTTTGTGGGTCTGCCCCACTGTCTGTCTTATTTTATTCCTGGTAACTACAACTGAATTTCCCTCACAGAAAAATTTAAGTTATTCTATTCTATTCAAGCTTAGTTGCCTTATAAGCTAATTCTCGCCTGTTTTCACTAATGTCAAACAAAGCTCTTTATCTCTATAAAACTATAAATGGCACAAATATGGTTCACAACATTTTCTAAAGTTGAGAACTGTACCATTTTGGCCATGCAGTCAGCATTCACAGTTTCAATCCAGGTTCTGATACTTAATTGTAACAATGTATGTACAAAAAAACAAAAAAACATACCAACTCTCTATGTCGAGGCCATTGGGGCAACTCGGGCTCCACACATCCCAGTCCAGCATGCCAGAGCACAGTTCATCAGTGCTGGCGTAGCTAGCGTCCTTCCTCAGCATGTCTGTTTATGTTATCCTCTTGGCACCATGTGTGGCTTTACCATGCGTGGGTTCCCAGAGAACAAGTTTTGAAGCGATGAGGTAGGGATGGCGTACGCTATGGCCGGCTAGTCTCAGTCTCCTTTGGCGTATTTTTGAAGTTGCCAGTGGAAGATCAGCGTATAGGTCAACATTGCTCATGTGTTCCATCCACAAGACGTCCTGAGCCATACGGAGCATTCTGGTGTAATATCTGTCCAGCGACTTCTATTAGACAGCAGTAAGGGTCTATGTGTATGCCCCTTACAGCAGGACGAATTCCACAGTGGAGACGAAGAGGTTGCGCTTGATCTTTCTGCTGAGCTCAGACTTCCACATTCTCCTCATGTCATGCAGCACCTTCCAGGCAATTGCCCTTCTGGTCTTGAGGTCCTTCCGGGAGGATGAGATCCAGGCACTAAGGTACCTGAAGTCTTCCTCCACTTTGAGGGTCTCTCCATTTCTGGTGCACATAACTATATTGTTAGTGTTGAAGGCTAAGACCATGGTTTTCTTTGAGTTCAGCTGAAGTCCAACTCTTAGGCATTCCATTTCGACTGCCAGCAGGAGCTTGCGAGCTTGAAATGAGCACAATGTCGTCGGCATAGTCGAGGTCAGTGATTATGATGACTGGTACGCGGCGACTACTCCTGGGTGCTAGGGTGAACCTGAGTTCCTCTTCACGTCCAGTGATGGCCTTCCTCAACGCATGGTCGAGTACAATAATGAAAAGGTAGGGAGCAAGAATATCACCCTGCAGCACACCGGTGTGGATGTTGAAGGTCTCTGTCTCACCGTCAGGCAAGTTGACCCTAGCTCGGGTGTGCTCATATGACCTGTTGATAGCTTGCACTAGCATATCAGGAATGCCGTATGCCCTCAGAATGCGGATGAGTTCGCCTCGATAGATTGTATCAAAGGCCTTCTTGAAATCGATAAAGGTCGGGAGGTTTCTGTTCTGCACTCCCCTGATGATATTTCTCAGAGCCAAGATCTGCTCGATAGTCGTTCGATTCTCTCGAAAGCCATTCTGCTGAGATCTCAACAGGGTATCTAGCACAGGTGGCAGGCAGTTGAGAATCATCCTGTTATAGGCTTTAGCAAGAACTGAGCAGAGGCTGATCCCTCTGTAGTTGTCTGTGCTTGTTAGGTCACCAGACTTTGGGATCGGGATGATGTTGAGTAGGTTCTGGTAGTTCTCCGGCATCATCGGCTTGATTGATGAAGTCCAGTACAATGTTGTCAACTGGAACATACTTCAGCACCTCTGGAACCACTCCATCCACACCGCAGCTCTTGCCACTCTTCAGAAACGACTTTGCCTTCACATAGTCTGCCTGTGTAAATTAGCAATCATCAATCTCATTTATCAGCTGTCAACTATTTGCGTGCTTTTGATTCACATAATCAGCTTCCACTTCTCTGACCTTCTGAGCGAGATGTTCTTCCTCAAAGGTGTTGTAGATGTTAAAAAGTGTAGTCTTCTTCTCAGCATACACCTCTCTGCTCGTGTAACTGCAATTGACTACAAAAGTGTTGTAAGCTGTGGCCATCTCTTCTCGAGCCTTGACCACACGAGGATCAGAGGACCTCACTCTCTTCTTTTCTTTGGGGATCTTCTCGAGACAGACCTCAGCCACCTCCTTGTTTGCCCTGACGAAACGTTGGTACCGTTCAGTTTCTGTCTCCCCCTCCTTTCTGTCGAGCAGTAGGAACCTGTTACGGATCTCTACTGCATACTGCTCTTGTAATTCCAGGTTATCATCAAGCTGTTTCCAGTTGTACTTCACCCTCTTGTTAGTCACATTCCTCTAGGCCTTTTTCTTTCTGTCCTCGCTCATGTCAGGATTGGGTTGCTTTGGAAGAATGTTGTGATAATCTGGTCTGATACACGTGTCACGCCAATCAATGTCTTCCGAACCGCCGGTTCAGCATAACCCCTACCCCTCCAGTAGGTGCTTGAGCCTCATTCCTCCAGGCCGATGCAGCGATCAAGTACTGGTCGAGAACTTTGCTTGTCTTCAAGGTTGTGAGCATGCTCTCCTCATGGACAATCCGGTGCTCCTGGATGCCACAGATGGCAATACTCTATTCCTTCGTGCACCGTGCAAGCTCCTCTGCCCTACTCACATCCCGGATGGTTTGGGCGTTTATCGTAGCAAGAATGAGGTTCCGCTTACACTTGAGCAATTTTGCCTTAGGTTCCAGAGTGCACACCTCAGCCGCTCCCCTCCTTGGTAGGTTTGAAGGAACGACTTCATCAGGCACGACTAGCGGCCGTGCACTGGTGGCTACAGCTGGCGTCCTGCTGACTCCAGCAGCTGGCAGTATAATATTTGTGTCTGTGTTTGTCATCATAATAGCCTTTCAGTAGAGGAAGTAGAGCATCGGGTGGTCGCTACTTTTACCCGTGCTATCCTGTTGTAGGCAACAGATCTGTTGGGACTCTATCCAGTGTTGTGACATTCTACTAACCCGCCTGGCAGCGGAAAAATTGGATGCAGTTTAATGTCTTACCCAGGACCCAAAAACATACCAACATTCAGGTTTTAATAATGTTCCCTGGTAAGCTACAAAAGCAATGGAGGAAATAACTTGTTTGTGATTCCTCATTATGTTGCCTACCTGTGGTAAACATATGGGGCCGGTTTCCCAGACGTGGATTAAACCTAGTCCGAGACTAAAAACTTTTTTCAATGGGGATATTCATTGAATTTTTCTTTTAGTCTAGGACTAGGCATAATCCATGTTTTGGAAACCGACCCATGATGTCTATCTTAAACCATTCAAATTCTATAGTGGTACGTTTTTACAATAAAATTATATATTTAGTCAATATTAGCCACAAATGTAAATTTTTACTGTGTTTTAACTTCCGAAGTCCCCAAAAAAGCTCTCCAAAACCATGTTGCAGCCCAGTGAATGTTGTGTAAATGTATACCACCAGAGCCCAATGAGCCACAAATACAGGTACATGCAAACAGCTCTTCAAAGGTACAATGGATATGGTATCAAAGTTACCTACACAATACGGCTTGTTTCCACCTCCGACAACAGGGATATTGGGGGATAGCTAACAACCACAGGATTGCTGAGGGGGAAAAAAAAAGAATATTTACCCACTTATACAGAAGCCATTTTACAAATGTGCCCTCAGGAGAGCCAAAAGCATCATTACAGGTCCCCATCAACCCCAATCATGGAAGCTGTCCACCATGCCGATGTAACCCCTTAACCATTCCTCCCCCTTATCCAACAACAATCTCTCCCCCATGTTATGCATAGACTACTTGCTTATCTGTTTACCTGCACAGCCTTACTGCATACAGAATAATTGACTAATACTTACTGCTATTGTAAAAAATAAAAATATCGTTTGGTATATCACAGTAAAAGAATCAAACATTTTCACTTTAAATATTTAATTGCAAAAAAAAAATTATAATAAAGATCTAGTATTTATCTCAGACATAAATGGATATCTAGCTAGCTGCAGTGATATTGTGCACTTTTCAGCTTGCCTTTGTCCTGTAGCTATATTCATTTTGTTCAGAGGAATTTGTTACGCATGTTTAACAAATATAGCTCACAACAGGGATTCAGGCATTGCTGCCAACTGTAACATTAGCTAGTAAGGCGAAATTAAATTATACGCTTGCTATACAATTTCCTTAGATGCCGTTACACAAAGTATTTGTTTCCCCCAAACTTCTCAACACACGTTGTTTGCAACTTTGTTAATGAAATGGAGCGCGTTTCATTCAAAACCGACAAGTCACCATAAGTTTACATAATAAATTCACTGTTATTGTAGTAAATAACACTGTTTGTGTGAACAAATAACTTGCATATCAGCATGCCACAATCTGTTATGTCCGCTGGTCCCCTTCCTTTCCACCTCCCTTCCGTTCTCCTTGTTTTTCTCATTCCTCCTGTTCCATGTCATGTCTTTATTTTTACCTCGTTTGTTTCTTCGTGCCTTGCAGGTTGGACGTGATTTCCAACCCTTTTCCTCATTGTCTCCCCAATCCGCTCACAGCCAATCACTCGCAATTACCACTCACATTCTGCACGCACTTTCATTAGCTCATTACACTCGCCTACATTCCGCACGCCCACATTCATTGCTAATCTCACACTTCACCTGCTTTTCCCCTATCTATATTGTTTGTTTTTTTCATGTCCGTTGCCAGTTCGTAGACTCGGCCCTTGTTGTATTGTTCTAATCGTGTTTTCAGTCCGTTTTCAGTTTGTCCGCCCAGTCTGCTTCCCCGATTCCAGTCAACCTGCATTCCACTCACTGATGCTTCTCATCTCCCGTCCTGCTCTGCTTAACTCGCCCAACCCCGTATCCTGACCGTCACTAGTTTCCTATTTGTTCGTTTGTCCTTGCCTTCATTAAATATACTCCTGCCGAAGTTTTACCCGAGTCTGTCTCTGAGTCCTGCTATTGGGTCCATTCCAGTTTTTGGAAATCATAATAGAACAAACTGGCCAGCATGGACCCAGCAGACTTGGAGCAGCTCCTCCATGCCCTCGCCTGCCAAGGGGCAACTATTACTCAGCATGGTCTCGGGCTGGCAGACGTCCAAAAGGCATTAAAAAACATCTCCGACCAGGTGGTTCTGCTGAGCCAATTTACCATCTAGCTGCCACTCCAGAGACGCTCTACCAGTCTGCTGCCCCAGGATCCAGAGGTGCAGCCCATAGCCCCTCTGCTCCTCCCAGCCAGAGAGCCCCGCGTTCCCCATCCTGAGCGCTACCTGGGTGATCTGGGAAACTGCCGGGGATTCCTCATGCAACGCGATCTTGTGTTCCATATGCAGCGCCGGGTCCTATGCATCCGACCTAGGCAAGATCGCATTCATGATGGCCAGCGCCCGGGAGTGGGCTACTGCCTTATGGGATAAACAACTGCCCACTATCAACTACGAGGCCCTCACAGAAGAGATGCGAAAGGTCTTTGACCACCCAGTCTGTGGCCACGATGGCACCCAGTGCCTGCTGAACCTCTGCCAGGGGTCCCGAAGCATGGCAGAGATCTACGCTTCTAGAGATCCTCTACCTATTCCTACCGCTCCACATCCTGACCTTACCTATGTTCCTGACCAGTACCATCGCCTTTCCGAAGTATTTAGTAAATTTCTTGCCTTGTCCTTGCCCCACCACAGACACCGACCACAAAAATTTACAGTACATTCAGTCTGCTAAACGTCTGTCATCCCACCAAGCCCGGTGGGCCCTGTTTTTTTAGCCGGTTTCACTTTATCATCACTCACAGACTCTGGTCCCACAACATAAAACCTGGCACCCTATCCCGTTTCTACTCCCCAGATACCAGTCCTGCTGTTCCTGATCCGGTCCTTCCCCCTTCCTGTGTGGTGGCTGCGGTCTCGTGGAAGATCGAAAAAATCAGCAAGGCCGCTCAGGTATCCCACCCTGACCCCCACAATAACCCAGACTCCTGCTGGTTCGTCCCCGACTTTGTCCACTCCCAGATCCTCAAGTGGGCACACTACTCCCGGCTGTCCTGCCATCCGGGCATCCAACGTTCCATCGCCCTGGCGGGGAGGAGTTTCTGGTGGCCCATGCTTAAAAGGAATACCCGTGCCATCGTCTTTGCCTTAGAGCCACATCGGAGTGGACTTTGTGACCAGTCTCCCACCCTCGGATAGCAACACCAACATCCTCCCCATCGTGGACCAGTTCTCCAAGGTGGCCCACTTCATCCCTCTACCCAAGCTCCCCTCTGCGTTGGAGACAGCGGAGCTCCTGGTGCTGCATGTGGTGAGGCTGCACGGAATCTCCTCCTACATCGTCTCTGACTATGGGCCCCAGTTCTCCTCCCAAGTCTGGAAAGCGTTCTGTCAGTCCCGGCGGTCGTCCACCAGCCTGTCGTCCGGCTACCACCCCCAGACTAACGGCCTGACGGAAAGGATGAATCAGGACCAGGGGTTCCAGTATTTGGTAGATTGGCAAGGATGCCAACCAGAAGGCCGCAGCTGGATCTCCCGCCAGGACCCCTCCCTCATCCGGGACCCACTCAAGATCCGGCCCGGTGGCACACCTGGAGGCATTCCTTGAATATATGATATGAATATATATTAAACTGCATATTTTTATTTTAATAAATAATAAACTTTAAATCTACATGTTTAAATATGCACTACATTTTTCATAATAACATCAACTAATTATTTAAAAATATTTCAGTGTTATACATATATTCAGATGTTTTACACATAGATGTGTGACGACCCCCTGCACCCCCTTTAGGCCTTTTGATGCCACTACATGGCAGAGCTAGGTCAGGTGATCATAATGACCTTATTGATCACACCTGGGTTAATGGGCGGGGTATATAAGCAGGTTATGTCTCTCTCTCAGGAGGCACTCTCTTCGGTTGTTACAGGCACTATTACGTTACTCTTTCACTTGGGCACTTTGCTTTGTTCTTTGTCTTTGATTCTTTACCCTCATCCTCACTCTTATTAGCTATAGTCTCATATCTAACATACAGACGCATTCACCGCATCCACTCACCCACAACCTCTCTCTCGCATTTAAACATATACCCTTAGACATTTGTTACTCCTTGTTTGTTTGTTTGTCTTTCTAAATAAATTACATTTTTGCTTTAAAATTCAATTCTGTTGTTGTCCCTTTAATTATGTGATGGTGAAGTGTTTCACCGTAACAGATGACTTAATGACATTACTGGCATTTTTTTTTTTTTTTACATTACTGCCATTTTTATCCATAGCAACTTACACAACTTTTATTTTCTTTTTTTTGCAGGTAATAACCATTTACATAACTGGATACTTTAGTACCCCTGCTCAGGGGTGCAACGGTAATTACAATTACTTAAGATTACAAGCCCAGTTCCTTACCCATTATGGTACACTCCCAATTAATTCATACATAGCTACAGTTGTGCTCATGCCCTAAGGCTCATACCTTGGGCAAAGTCTTCCCAGTCCCTCTCTCACGCCCTCACTATGTCAGTATTTCCTTGCTCCTCCCACAAATCCAGGAAATGCAGCAATGTTTCCTGAGAAGGGTGTTCTGTAGGTTTCCATTTGAGTCAGACAGTGCAAACACTTAGGCTGCACTGACTACGCCAGTGTTTTTCAACCTTTTGTGAGCCAAGGCACATTTTTTACATTAAAAAAAATCCTGAGTCACACCACCAACCAAAAGTGTTACTAATTAAGTGAAGTTGGATCATTTTCCACGGCACACCTGACGATCTCTCACGGCACACTAGTGTGCCGCGGCACAGTGGTTGAAAATCACTGGACTACGCAACCAATAGATAATGTAGGTCTACTTTTTTCTCACGGGGAGAACATGCAAACTCCACACAGAAAGGCCCTTGGCCAGGATTCAAACTCGGTACCTTCTTGCTGTGAGGTGACAGTGCTACCCACTGCACCACCAAGTCCGTTTAGTAACTTCAGAAAATGATATACAGCCCTATAGAAAGATTTTAAGTGGTTTGCCGTAAAGGTTAAAGGCATGACGATTTTTAAAACCAGACTTTTGTGAAAAAGAATCAAGATGAACCGTTTACCAGCATATTGTTTATGGCGTGACAGCAAGCTGCAATGAATGTTTGGTAATTAGATAGGAGTTTCAAATGCCACTTTGGACATTTTGGACTTAACAACCACTTTTCCAGAAACAATGCATGTATCTTAAGAATATTTAATTAAATATTGGCGGGATCAGTTAGTACATTTTATTAAATGAATAAAATCAATAATTTCATAACTTCCGTAACGCCCGCGTTACCACTATGGGGTGTTTGGTAGGAAGAGGTACCGTCTCTCCATCTGGAGTTATAGGAGACAATAGCATAGAATGGAAGGGAATAGAATGCAATAGAACCTGACTTTATTGCCCATGCAGAACTGGACATTTACCACAGGCACCTGCTTCCATCATGTTTTGCTTTTGCCACGACTTAAAAAACCCTACCCATGTACCTCAATTTCCATCTGTCCAGGTATGTCAGTGTGTTTAATACACAATATATGGAATATGCTGTAATTCTGTATTGAGACATGTGCCAAATAATATATTATTGAGGAAAAATTAAATAGAAAAATATATGTGGCGCAAGTGCCTCCATAACTATAATAGAGGTATAATAATAAATTTAATTATGATGTGTACGTGAGTTGAATGTGGATGGAGGGATAATTGTAGTGTTAGTGGTTTCGATATTAAAGTACATTGGGAGATATTTATGCAATTATGCAACAGGATAAACAAGTATCCTGTTGCATAATTGTATGCAACTTGTAGGTAAACAAGGCTAACTGCTCCAAGAAGAGAGAGAAAAGGGAGTGTGTGTGTGAGAGAGGGAGTGTGTGACAGAGAGTGTGAAATAAATAGAGAGAGAGGGGGGAGAGAGAGAGAGAGAGAGAGAGAGAGAGAGAGAGAGAGAGAGAGAGGAGTGTGTGACAGAGAGTGTGAAATAAATAGAGAGAGAGGAGAGAGAGAGAGAGAGAGAGAGAGAGAGAGAGAGAGAGAGAGAGAGAGAGAGAGAGAGAGAGAGAGAGAGAGAGAGAGAGAGAGAGAGAGAGAGAGAGAGAGAGAGAGAGAGAGACCTTCCACTAAAACAGGCTGTCACACGGCCACTATAAACACCTGACCTGCCGAACCTTCATGATCACTGTAATGAAGTGGTCTCCAACCCTAACAAAGCACACCTCATTCAACAGCTAGAGATCTGGTTGAGCTGCTAATTAGTAGAATCAGGTGTGCCAAAACTAGGGTTGAAACGAAAATCTACAGGACAGTAGATCTTCAGGAACATGGTTGGGGACCACTGGTGTAGCGTTTCAGAAACTGAGACAGTGGGCCCAGCACCACTTTAACAGACACAAGGACAGAAAATCTATAAGGCTTGGCAACACCACACAGCAGAAATGTTGGTGTTAATTTAACATGGTGTAACACCCTAGAGCAGGGGTGGCCGGTGTGTATGCAGTTTTTTGCTGCCACCAGTTACCCCGGCTCAATAAGCTAATTAGTGACATACACCAACATCGATTTACTCATAAATTAGACCACAATAAAACACTACAATACATGCATCGGAACATAGGAATATTCATCAGCTTCTGTTCATATCAAAGAATGTAGCTAAAATATCAGATTATGTAAATGATTGGGCTAATGAAATCATTGGTAACTGGGGGAAGAAAAAACCTGCATACCCATCGGCCCCCCAGGACTGGAGTTGCCCCCCCCCCCCCTGCCCTAGGGTGTTGTGCAGTGTATTTGTGTATGCCTGCCATAGTCTACAGATGCTCTTATTCAGAGTAACAAAACATTGTAATGTTATTTTAAAAAAAATGTTTTTCTTAAACATTTATTCAGATGGTTATTGAACTGAAGCAGTTCAGGTTAAGTGCTGTACCTTCGCTCAAGGGCACGGTTGCATCGTCCGACTCGGGAACTGAACCTGCAACCTCTAAGTTGGAAGGGCAGATCAGATCTAATTGTGATCGAATACAATCCCTTAACCCTTTGAGGGCGCATATTTAAATCAACTTTTTTGAGTGGGTGACTTTTTCTCACAAATGGGGGCACTTAAAATCCCAGGATGTAACCCTTATTTCCAGGAGATTTGTTGAGGGGCACACTCATCCACAGAACCGTGCACTCATCCGACAATTTCGAGAAGTAAACTGGAAGTAAAAACTACAACTTGTAGTACAAAAGTGGGACATATTACAAACTACTCTTTTTATTTTAGTTAATTCTATCTTCATTCACAATCTACACTTTGTAACCATTGTCATATGTAAACATATTGATATTCTCAATAAAACTAAAACATTTAAAAAACAATAGTACAAACGACTTCCTCACTAGTTTAGAAAGAATTTTGCGGGATTTATTTTGCACACTGCTTGCAAAGTGAGGGGACAGGACACATAGTAGACAGGGGGCAGGGAACTGGTATCATATTCGGTCATGGCCCATGTCAGGCCTCAATCAATCTGAAGTCTCCCTTATCAAAGAGGTCAGCATGCTGAAGTAAAGCCTCGTATGAAATCTCTGAAGTAGTGCTGCCACCTAGAGGTCACCTCGGTAAATGCAAAACAATGGAAGGACAGCCTTTATTTTGTATTCCACAAAACAGGATTATCAAGTTATCCACATAACTGCGAGAACAATAAGGCTGTATCGTCACGAGAGAACTGAGATTTCAGTTGATGAAAATGCACTGGAATCTGGTTTAGGAGTGTGATTTATTGTGCTTATTGTTAGCTGCTGTTTCTGAGGTTATTTCCTGGTATTATTTTAGAATTAATTGGCTAACTTGCTTATCCTGCTTTGTGGAATACCCCCCAGGTTAACAGGTTTGATTTTGAAAAAGCGAGCACTGGAAAGCATTATTGAAACATTTTCTGTATCTGAAAAATATTGCGAATAAACAAATAGTTGTTCTTCAGAAATACTGTGCCATTCTCTGCAGTACTATTACATGGCCCCACAGAAAAACGTAGCAACCCAGTGAGTTAAAAGCCGGAATCTAGACGTCTCGAGGGGCGGACATCTTGGTTGAGAGATGTTTTGACATAAACAGACTAGGTTGAGGTTTACCCGGATATAGACTGGCTGAGTCCTAGTTGGCTAGAAAACTTTCCCTTTTCAACCGAAAGTAGCCGGGGTTTCAGATGCACGCATAGACGGTTTTTCACCGACTCTTCACCACAAAAACGTTCACTGGGAGGAATTTCTCACCACTTTCATGTTTCATCTTGCCAGAATACAAATGTAAGCGGTTCTACGTGAAGAAACAGAGACATCACAGTCACTCTGGCCATAATGGTTATAATTACAATAACTTGGCGTTGCAATTATCTCTCTGTGAACTGCAAGCTGTTAAGCGACTTGTCTGCTAATGGTTACGGGTGCATGATCTTGCTTGCTGCAGCCATATGTCACCGCATCGTGAAGAATGACTGAATAATTCATCCATTCATACTGGCCTTTCTTGTGTGGCCTGAAGGACTTCCTCAGATGCGTCGGAAGCTCCGCAACATCAATTTTAATGGATCTCCTGTTCGATGTTCCATCTGTTTCACAACCCTGCCATCTTAGCCTCTCTAGGATAATACATTTTCCACACTCTCCTCCTCGTTACAAACGAGGACAGGGAACGCTGATGGCTTACATCTTTTCCAGTTTTAAGGAATGTTAGGAACACGGGAACACCTGACGAGGGGAAGGGGCCTTTCAGCACACCTGAGCTCGTCGCTTCACCCGCGGCTGGTCGGCGGGGTGAACGTTCCAGCGGTCTCGGCCTCTACTGCTTTTTTATTTTATTTTATTTATAGATTTTATTTCTGGGGTTCATGTCCCCAAGGTTCTATATTTGAGGTTTAAGTTGCCTAGAAAAGGTCACTTAAATGTACTGGTATGGGTTCAGGATGTGCCTGAAGGTTTTTTTCTTGGGGTTAACTTTTTTTTTCATTCCTTACCTTTTTTTCCCCTCTCATTTTAAAGCACATTGAGCTGCAATTGTTATATGAAATGTGCTATATAAATCACATTTGATTGATTGATTGACAGATTATTTATTCGCTGCTTAGTCAATGCAGCCCAAATGTTTGCACTGTCTAACCCAGTGATTTTCAACCACTGTGCTGCGGCACACTAGTGTGCCGTGAGAAATCGTCAGGTGTGCCGTGGGAAATGATCCAACTTCACTTAATTAGTAACACTTTTGGTTGGTGGTGTGACTCAGGATTTTTTTTTCATGTAAAAAATGTGCCTTGGCTCAAAAAAGGTTGAAAAACACTGCTCTAACCTACAGAAAGGCAATACTTTCCCTTCTCAGGAAATATTGCGGCATTTCCTGGATTTGTGGGAGTGGTGCAGAAATACTGGTAACACAGAGAGGGAGTGGAAGCACCTTGCCCAATAAGGTATGAGCGGAACTGCAGCTGTGTATGAATTAAGCAGCAGCGCACTAAAATGGGTAAGGAACTTGGCTTGTAATCTTAAAGTGGCAGGTGCGACACTGCTGTTGTACCCCTGAGCAGGGAGGGGGTACTTAACCTAAAATTGCTTCAGTATGTATCAAGTTACGTAAATGGATATTACGAAACAACAAAAAATAAATGCAAATGTTGTGTAAGTTGCTCTGGATAAATTCATTTGTTGAAAATGACAGTAATGTAAAAAAAAAAAAGAGATCCCATAGAGATCCATTCAAATGCAGAGAGGTTATAGTATCGCTTGTAAGAGTACCAGAAAATAAGATATCAGTCTTTTGATATTGTTGGGTCACAGACATCAGGAAGTGGGGGACTATGGGGGGGACTATGTACAAATAATTTCTATAATTATAATGGTTCTATAATTTCTAAACGGTTCATTCGATAATACTCTCAAGTTAAAGCTGACAGTCTGCACTTCAACCTCATTGTATCCTTTCAAAGTGCTAGAGTACAGAACCAAAATAACAAAGAGATAATCAATGTTATTCACTTCCTGTCAGTGGTTTTAATGTTGTGGTTGATCGGTGAATATTCATATTTATTTATGTTCCCTTTATTTAACCAGGTAATATATAAAATGTCATATTTTTGTATGTGATTATGGAAAATGTCACATCCTGTCACATCCTCACATGAAAAGCATAACAGAACTTCATAAGCTAGATACCAGAAACTGGAAATACAACCCCTAACCCCCCCCCCCCCCCCACAACCACATATACCCAGTAGGTGTGTGGGATGATGTTCTATTTGCACACTAACAAGTATCTGTTACAAGCGAAAAAGGGTACAAATAAATGATGCATTGCTGGCTAGGGGTAAAATTGTCTGTACCTATAGGATGCCACCCCAGTGACAAGTGTTTGTACCCTTTTAGGCATTTGGTTTTTTTCCTGAGAGAGTACGTCTCAGTTCCCATGGCACTATGCCTTACATTTCTCCCCATAAATCACACACTGCAAAAACCTGATCTGCTGCGTCTGAAGAGAGCACAGAGTCAACAGCACGTACATACAACACTGCACTGGTGCAACATGGGAGGGGAAGAATATACAGAATATTTAAGAGTTAATAAATTAAGATCATTCAAAGACAAACTGTGCTGTTCACCCCTGAAGAGTTTGTACTCACTGCAAAAACCAAAAAATAAGTCAATCAAAGAAGATCTTTGTTGCATATCCTTTACATGGAATGACTACTTCAGCTCCTGCTTGTTTTGGGGGCTGATTGCTTTAAGTTTTCTCTTCAGCGTATGAAGCGCATGTCCAATTCGGCCTGCACTGCAGCCATCTTACACATGTTGAGTTGGATTCAGATCGGGTGACTCACTTGACTCGTCAGTCAGGAATTTTCCCGTTTTTGGCTTTGAAAAACTCCTTTGTTGCTTTAGCAGTATTTAGACAGCACTTTTGTTTGCAGTGACACGTTTCGGTTTGCACGCTATGTTTTTGAACTCCCAACTTTGTGTGTTTGTCATGTCAAGATTGAGAAGTGAGATCAGTGTCACAGAAGAACATTAGTCTAAGTGCAATTTTTTAAAAATCTGTGCATTTACTTCAACGAGCCACTAATTAAAGCAAGTTCCCGTGGTGCACAAAGAAAGATATGAAAAAAATTGGGATGGCAGGTATGCCATCCGCCAAGTTACGGCTTGGTAGGGCATGCCCCATACCTATACACTACAGAGAGTTTGGCACTTTTCAAGGTTTCCTACAGACGAAACCACAATGACCACAGACTCTCAGCCCTTAAAAACATTAACTTCTGTATGTTCTGACCTCATATAACCACACATAATTCAGATGCAACTTCACACATCCACACAATAAAGCCCCAAACTTGGGTTTTCTTCTTCTTCCCATTTTTCCTGCCTACCCAGAATCCCTCACTACCTGCCTGCCTCCGTACCCTCAAAAAATAATTCTCCCCATTGGATAACAACATCGCGTACCTGCTCTCCCAAGCTTATCGCCCACTAAAAATGCCAGAGCAAGTTTTTGCTAACTGGAATTAAGGATTTATAGACAGCGCTCTGTAGGCTATGCGTGAGTAACTTGGCTTTTTTTTTTTTTACGTTGAAAACCTTTTTGTTCAGATTATTATTAGCCTACCAATCAGTATTGTGGAATAATTTGTAAAAACAGGTCCAAAACGTAATTATCCTGTAGACATAAACGATTAAAAAAGCGTTTTAATCGCTTAAATGAGCGTTTTACAAACAGTTTCCAGCTGTTCTGAGAAAATCGAAAATCTAACCTGTGTTATACAGAAATCTCTCACGTTTATAACAAGCTCAATTATCATTGTCTAAAGCCTTCATCAGCCTCTGATTAAGCCGAAACTTCAAACCGACAGGCTGTCCATCTAAAATAATAATATCTTTTGTCAGTGCTGGTTTTCCTGTACTATGTTTGAACTGTTTTTAACCACTAGTAGCACCAGCCTGAACTGAAGTAGGCTACTATGAACCGCTTCAGCGCGTCACAGCTGAGGTGCACAAGCAACCCTGGGGCAGCATAGACCCATTTCTATAACTAGTTTTCATGTGAGATGCAACCAAGACAGTAACATTAACGTTACAGTGGCTAGTTAACGTTTCCTCTTCCTTTTCGGGAAACAGGCGGGAAAACCTGTACAGACCTGTTTACTTAACGCAAAGCACAGCATTGTCTGCTTACTGACTTGTTAAAGAAACAACAGAAACCCAACCCACATCTCCCAGTGTCACGCACTCTACAAACAGGTGTGAGAGCTCACCTGTCCTGTCAAAACTCTCTGGAGACATAACATCACTGTATAAGCTGCTTTGGAGTTAAAGCTGCCAGGTTGTCCAAACTTTCTCCAAAGATCTAAAATCCCCTTCATTGCACAGGAAAAAAAAATCTGCCAATCAAATACTTACTAAAACTGAAATGATACTAAAGAGCCCAGAAGGCGACCTATACCCTTCTATACCCTGCTATACTCTTCTATACCCTTCTATACCCTGCTATACTCTTCTATACCCTTCTATACCCTTCACATAGTCACATAGCCAGGCAGGCTGCACGCATGAAGTATGAACTTCTCCAGTTAGCAAATTTACACCATTGGTCCTCAATCCTGGTCCTGGAGAGCCACAGGGTCTGCTGGCTTTTGTTGCTACTCAGCGCTTGAGTAGCACAGCAATTGATGAGGTAAAGGAGTGATTACACAGTTAACTCAGGTTGCCTGGTTTTTTGGGTCTGAATTAGTTGCTTTTCTTAAAGAGATACTGCAGAGCCTTTTCTAAGGCCTTTTTTACCGCTTCAATTTGAACTGGAACTTGTGAGTAGGTGTGGTCATATGACGATGATGCCACGTAGTCATATTATGAATATTCATACGGTCAAGGAGTGAAAGGGTGTATCTTGCTGAACTCACTCAGCCCCCTTCCTGCTCTCTCCTCTCTATATACCACATGACCAGCCGAGACCACCCCTAGGACCACCTCAACTCCACCCATTTTTATGTTAAGGATCTCGTGATGTCATGAATCCCCGGAAACCAGCGTATTAGTAAGCCTACACAAAAACTCAGAAAAAAACATTTTGACTAAACATAAACATTTCGGACATAAACAGTTGTGTATGATCATAATCTAACCCAAAACATCGGTTTTCAATGTAGAAAGCATACAGCTCAAGAAAAAAAAACAGCATACACAGGGTGGCCCCCTAGGGGGCCCCAGGACCTGTTAGGGGATTAGATAAGCGGATGTGGTCTTAAATTGTGGGACTGTGTGCTGGGTGGCGGCGTGGAGCTACAGACCAGCTTTTTCCTCCTTTCCACGGAGTGCCACCACACACCTGAGCCCCAGGGGAGGGTCTTCTTGGGAGATCAGGGAGATGGTTTTTAAATATATATTCTATATCAGGGGTCCTCAATCTTATCCAGAAAGGGCCGGTGTGGGTGCAGGCTTTTGTTACAACCAAGCAGTTATACACCTGATTCTACTAATCAATCACTAGAGTCTTTGCTAAGGACCTTGATTAGTAGAATCAGGTGTGTTCCTGCTTGGTTGGAACAAAAGCCTGCACCCACACCGGCCCTTTCTGGATAAGATTGAGGACCCCTGTTCTATATGAATGTATTGTAGGCCTATTTTATGTTGTATGTGCTATTAAACTGACTGGGTGGGCAGTTATTGAGATTTCGATTATGCTGATATTATGGACCGTATGGGACGGAGTCTTAAGCACGCGGTGTGTTTAATGTGTAGTTTAAAGTATGTGTATTGCTGTGAGTGCCTTTGAATTAACCTGATACTGTAGCTGTGTTGGCTTGTAATTTATAATCTCATTGTGTGAGTGCATGTTTTTGTATCTTATTTAAAATGCTCCGTGCGGTATAGCCCATTGTTAATGCTCTGACCGAAGCCCGAGGGTATTGTTTCTATCCCCTGATTTATGAACTTTGACCTTTTAGAATTAAATAAACGAATGTATTTTTTCCTATATCGTCTTGGTGTGGCGTGCTCACTGCTGGCTCTGATTTCGTACTGAACTAATAAAAGCAGCTCGTAAATCCTTGTAGATCCGTTTAGCCCAGGTCACTCGCGTTTCGTTTGAGCAAGATCTAGGTTTATTACAGTACATCCAGGACATTCTTAAAACGCTAAACAACGAAACTGCTTAACGACGCTTAATGCGCCTAAAAAACGAGCAATTAAGTAGATTTAAATTAAAAAAACTTGCTTAACAAGCATAAAATATAATTTTCTATAAAAATTCTATGTAATGCTTTTGGTCAGAGTTAGTACTCATGCTGCACTTTAACAAGCAATTCCTTTGAGCCTCAAGGCTAGCCTGTTTGGGTGCGTAAAGCCTCGTTAAGTATCCCTGTGGTAAGCAGATTTGTTTAAAAAAAACTGCTTAACAAGCATAAAATATTTTAATTAAAATATATGTGATGTTAGATCCAAGTTAGTAACCTACGCTTCCCGCGCTTTAAGTATGTCAATGTGTCTCGAGCTTGTTGTTTGTGTGTTAAGCTTCTGTGTAGTTGTTGTTAAGCGTTTTAGAATGTCGTAATAAACTACATCTCGCACACTGTTACATTTATAACATTTTTTGTAAATTTCTAAATTATACGGCTGGTCAAAAAAAAAAAAAAAAGTCACGTGGGGGGAAATGCAAAGTTTTTTGTTTTTTTTGCTGAGTTAAAGGGACCAGCGCGGACTGGCAGCAACTCACTCACTGACATTTAACTTGGAGTTGTGACGGGTAGTAGTGTGTGAACAAACATGGTTGCTGATAAGAACTCCAAGTTCCTGATGGATGTTATTGAACTGGAGGACTTTCTGAGGGATCCTCCCGTCGATTTCACGGTAGAGGTTCGTGGTACAGGGTACAGATTTGTGAAGTACGACTGTGACCGCTGCTGCGTGTTCATTAACGAAATCCAGACTGCCAACGGAAAAGTGATTTTCCAGAATTCACCAGGAAGGTAAAGCAGCGAAACATAAATGCCTGCATATTGCATACTGGCATCTATTTTGTTTGCTTGTTTGATATTAATTATTTTCATTGTGTTCTTTCAGGGCAATAAAAGTCCATACTCCGAAAGACTACATGCAAGTACGGAAAAACATTACATCGAAACGGATTTACATCCTGGTGTCGGCTTGTGAAGGCGCTGCAAAGTCCGGGAAGCGGAAGAATTCAAAAGCTCACCCGGGTAAACTATTCCTCTGTGCTCAAGGGTTAGGCTGTACTGATTTTGTTTTACAGTATTAACCTACTCCGTGGATTACTACCTTTCTTTTTCATTACTCGGAATGATACTTGCAGTAGGCTATTTGCTTATCTATACGTATCCGTTTTTTTGTTTTATGTTAGAGACCATGTAGTTGCGTAGCCTACAGGTAACTCCCAAGTGCCAATGTAATATAGCCGATATCAAGTGAGGCTAGTTTTGGATTATGCATACAATATGTACACACATTTTTAATGTAATATGTGTTGGTTTTGTCTTTCATGGATGTAATTTTTAAATGTGTATGATCAAATATTTCTATAATATTTTTATTTCAGCGCTGCGGCAGTATATTGTATTGATCGACGGAAGTAATCCTGTCATCAAGTGGGAGATTGAGAAGGGATTGGACTGGACCATCTCTTCTGTGGCAGGAGAAAGCTACAGAGTGGATGTAGGTTCATGTTTCTATTTGTTATTATTATTTAGACATGGATATTCATTGTATCTTCTGCCTGTTTTCAATACTAAGCCTAACCCGAGAAATATGTGACATGGTATATTAATACAAATGCATCTCTGGGATTCTGCAGATCGACCTTGGAGATATTGTGAATTCCTGGATGGGAGAGCCGTTTCGAATTCTTGTAGACGGGCAAAAAGTGAAGCCGGTTTGGGAGCACACCTACTTCACCCTGAAGTACTACTCCGATGCCCTGTTCGACTTCTCACACTGGTTCGGCGGCAGCAAACGTCAGATCAGGGTAAACTGATGTACACTTGTTTTCATACCTAATCTGATCTAGACCTTTATTTTAACTGCACAATGCATTGCATCTGTGTACAACATTGTAAACCGCTGTTTCCAGCACTTATATATTAGGTAAATATGGAGGTATTTACAGTAGCCTAACCACATGGTTTACCTTCCCCAGATCCATGGCAGGTGAAGGAACTGAAGTCCTACGTTAGGAAGTTTTAAAGAGATACTGCAGAGCCTTTTTTAAGGCCTTTTTTTACTGCTTCAATTTGAACTGGAACTTGTGAGTAGGTGTGGTCAGATTTGACGATGATGCCACGTAGTCATATTATGAATATTCATACGGTCAAGTACGGGTCTCAGTCTCAAAGCGGGGGAAAAAACCCCGTTGGTTTCTGCTTTTATACCACATGCCCAGCCGAGACCACCCCTTGGACCACCTGAACTCCACCCATTTTTATGTTAAGGATCTCTTGATGTCAGGAATCCCCATAAACCAGCATATTGGTAAGCCTACACAAAAACTCAGAAAAAAACATGACTTAAACATGAGATTTTTGGACATAAACAGTTGTGTATGATCATAATCTGACCCAAAACATTGGTTTTCAATGGGAAAAGTCCGTTTTTGACTGCAGTATCACTTTAAGAAGCCAGAGATTTCTCAGTCCTGAGCACTGCAATATGTCTTCATGCATATCAGAACTATAGGAAAGAATGATGAAGATGTTCTTAATTTTCGATGTGTTGATTTAACATTTTCATGTCTACATGAGTGCCAGCAGTTGGACTTTTGAGAAGCTGTTGCACTGTTTTGCTCATCTTCACCAACATGAAATCGATGAAATCACTGTTCATTTGATGGCTCCCGATTGTGTCTGTTTTATTGACATAGGGTCAGGAGACTCATTTAAATCTAACCTGCATGAGGTTTGTAAGGAGTGATCCTTTCATTTTCTGCCACAAACTGTTTCATCATGTCTAAATTGCACAATGCTCGGGGTTACATGTTCAGGTGATATTATTCCACATGCAATCACTGACAATATGTTTATCAGTGTGGGGGGGAAAAAAGAAACTTGTCATGTGAACAAGGAACAATTTACATGTGTTGTATGGCTGTTGGCATTTGTTCATCGGCCATGTCATGAAAGAACATTCATGCACTTTTATGAATAAAGATGACTTTTTAATAAAGCATTTGTCTTCATTTTTGTAATGTGAAAAAGTTTCAAATGCACAGTGACAGAATATATAAAGGGAAGGCTGACCTTGTTCAGCTGAAGTTTGGCAGGTCACCTGTGTGAATGCCCACTCTGGCTTTGGTGTGCGGATGCAGCCTTTGAGACGGTCTGGATGTAGTCCTTGTCGTCAGTGCCCATGTAGTGGCTCAGTAACTGACTGAGGACCCCTACGATGGGCATAAGGAACGGGAAGGAGAGAGCGCGCTTTGCCAAACAGGAGCCCGGGGGTGCTGTGGATGCCAGAGAACGTGGAACCCCACCAAGGAAGAATGAGGGGGAACACATCAAATGGACTTGATGCACAACTTCAGCAATAGTTTTATAGCAGGTCTTTTAAGCACTCTGCATCATAACTGGAACATGCTTTAAAAGAGTTTAAACTTAATCATGCTATCTTGCAGAAGGATCAAAGAATATGAGTGTAATCCAGTGGTTTGTTCTATTAATCTGCAGGTGCACTAAATAAGCGTTTATATTTATATGCCATATTCACTCATTTTATATACTGTTATAAGAGTTATATACGTGGGTTTGCCATACACATTATTTGTTGTATTTTACACTGCCATATTGGCTAGGTACTCAATTAGAAAAGAGGAGAGATTTATTCCATACTTTTATTCATTAAAAAGAGGACCAAATTTAGTCCCGGTAGTAGATGTTGGCCCTTGAAAGTTGTGTCCCAGATTTTTGTCTACACCATCAGATTTCTATAAAAACATAATTCATTCAGTCATAAAGATGGTTCCCCATATCCTAAGGATCCCTGAGTCACTCTGCTTTCCCAGACATCAGAAAGGTTACACACTCTCTGCTAAGTTTTATATTTTTTGAAAAACTAAAATAATATTGCAATCAGCATTGTCTCAAACATAACAGGTCAACTCCATCTCCCTTGCAAACTGTAACATTCCTACACTATATATACACGCACACACTCATTAACGCATCTATAAATCCAACCGTTACAGTGCGTATAGTGACAGTGTTAAACCAAATTTAGGTGCGGAATCTTTCAGTTGTTGCACCAGTGCAGTTTTGCACGTGCTGTGGACTTTATGCTCTCCTCACAAGTGGCAGATCGGGGTTTTGTGGTGTGTGATTTATGGGAGGGAAATATAAAGCAACTCTGTACACTTTCAGAAAAGAAAAGTGTGAAAAAGTGCTTAAAAACATACAGACGCTTGTCACTGGAGTGGTGGGTTCATACCATTTCTTCCTTTTTATCTTGCTTGAAAAGGTACTTATTAGTACACAAATAGAACATTATTATTCCTACTGAGTAAATTGTTCCTTAATCTCTTTCTGCAGATGCCCAATTTGGTCAATTCTCACCTATTTAGGGGGTGCTCTGTTTAAGGCTTTATAACTGCAGGTGTAAGCATCACAGGAAGTTGGAGAATGGCTAGAATGAAGCGCGACAGTTCTGCCATTTACAATACTAAGGTAGATTAGTTTATCATAATTTAGGTCAAAATAAAGTGCCACAAATGAATGAAGAAATATTGTCAAAAATGCAAAACAAAGTTGTTGTTCTTTTTTATTTGCAATGAAATACTGAGAGCTACATACTGTATGTAAAACTGGTAAAACATTTTCTTCTTGTCCACAAGTGTGCAACATTTGAGGGTGATATGCAGATCTATGTAAGCAAAGAACATGTAAGCAGTGTACGCTGTTGTTCCTTAGTCTCCAAATCTATCCAAAATTGCTAAATTTTGCAGTGGTGTAAATCATAAAATAATCCTATATTTACAAATCAACTATTTTGCCTCATAAAACTCACTTTTTCATAATTTCTAAGTGGGAATTACTATATTTTAATCAGTACTAGGGGGTAGATATCTATGGGTCCAAAAACCTATGCAAAACCTTTATAAAATTAATAAAATATAAGTTTTAAAAAAGGTAGCCACGGCGACAATCGGAAGCCAATGACTAAACTATAGAACAGTTCTAAGCTGGAAAGTTTCCCTGGAAAAATGTCCCCCGGGTGGACTGAGATCTGCTATGAGGAAGTAGATGGTTGGAATAAAATAATCATAATAATTGTGTCAGTAGTTATTCAAAATATGCGACCCCATTGAACATCTTAAGGGTTCCTGCAGACTATTTTTAAAAGAAACATATTTTCAGCAATCCAAAAAAACAGGAATAATTCCTTGTGATGTTACATTTGGGTTGGTAAAGATCAAGGTAAAGACAAGGATCTGCACGTGTGGCTGTCAATTGAAAACATAAGTGTCAAACTCACATGTCACACAGCTGACCCAGTTCTATTTGGCAAACAGCCAAACATAAACTGGCTGTGTGTGAAATGTGTCAGTAATTCCAGAAATTTTTGCAAACTCAAAAAGCCACACACACATTTTTTCTGAATCAGAAAAACCTGAGCACTTCCTTTTGGTCAAACAGGAAACATTTGGAGAAGTCCCTCCATTTTTTCCATCTCAATCTTTTTTCCTTTTTTTATTGTATAAAATGTATAAACAGGTTATTACACAGGACTGCAATATGAACCTTTCCATGTGTGAATAAAAATACATGTTCTTTCTGGTGTGGCCTTGTGAAGGCGCTGCAAAGTCCAGGAAGCGGAAGAATTCAAATGCTCATAGATATCTACCCCCTAGTACTGATTACTTATCTAGGACCTCATGGTTTGTGCTCTTGTTGAACTGTGTACTCAAGATAGTCAAGTTTATAATAGTTGGAATAGAATTGTATAAGAGCTGATTTACCCAGTTCACTTTGAACTGCATTGTGTTCATTACTAGGGATAGCTGTTACTGTATGGGAAGAATGTGCTTTCTTATCTGTTCTGTAGTTACTTCGATGACCTTTCTGTATGCACTTACTGTACGTCGCTTTGGATAAAAGCGTCTGCTAAATGAATGTAATGTAATGTGGTAAACTATTCCTCTGTGCTCAAGGGTTAGGCTGTACTGATTTTGTTTTACAGTATTAACCTACTCCGTGGATTACTACCTTTCTTTTTCATTACTCGGAATGATACTTGCAGTAGGCTAATCGCTTATCTATACGTATCAGTTTTTTTGTTTTATGTTAGAGACCATGTAGTTGCGTAGCCTACAGGTAACTCCCAAGTGCCAATGTAATATAGCCGATATCAATTGAGGCTAGTTTTGGATTATGCATACAATATGTACATACATTTTTAATGCAATATGTGTTGGTTTTGTCTTTCATGGATGTAATTTTTAAATGTATCTGATCAAATATTTCTATAATATTTTTATTTCAGCGCTGCGGCAGTATATTGTATTGATCGACGGAAGTAATCCTGTCATCAAGTGGGAGATTGAGAAGGGATTGGACTGGACCATCTCTTCTGTGGCTGGAGAAAGCTACAGAGTGGATGTAGGTTCATGTTTCTATTTGTTATTATTATTTAGACATGGATATTCATTGTATCTTCTGCCTGTTTTCAATACTAAGCCTAACCCGAGAAATATGTGACATGGTATATTAATACAAATGCATCTCTGGGATTCTGCAGATCGACCTTGGAGATATTGTGAATTCCTGGATGGGAGAGCCGTTTCGAATTCTTGTAGACGGGCAAAAAGTGAAGCCGGTTTGGGAGCACACCTACTTCACCCTGAAGTACTACTCCGATGCCCTGTTCGACTTCTCACACTGGTTCGGCGGCAGCAAACGTCAGATCAGGGTAAACACTGTTCACTTGTTTTCAGACCTAATCTGATCTAGACATTTATTTGCATGCATCTGTGTACGACATTGTAAACCGCTGCTTCCAGCACTTATATATTAGGTCAATATGGAGGTATTTACAGTAGCCTAACCACATGGTTTACCTTCCCCAGATCCATGGCAGGTGAAGGAACTGAAGTCCTACGTTAGGAAGTTTTAAAGAGATACTGCAGAGCCTTTTTTAAGGCCTTTTTTTACTGCTTCAATTTGAACTGGAACTTGTGAGTAGGTGTGGTCAGATTTTACGATGATGAAACGTGAAATCGGTGAAATCACTGTTCATTTGATGGCTCCCGATTGTGTCTGTTTTATTGACATAGGGTCAGGAGACTCATTTAAATCTAACCTGCATGAGGTTTGTAAGGAGTGATCCTTTCATTTTCTGCCACAAACTGTTTCATCATGTCTAAATTGCACAATGCTCGGGGTTACATGTTCAGGTGATATTATTCCACATGCAATCACTGACAATATGTTTATCAGTGTGGGGGGGGAAAAAGAAACTTGTCATGTGAACAAGGAACAATTTACATGTGTTGTATGGCTGTTGGCATTTGTTCATTGGCCATGTCATGAAAGAACATTCATGCACTTTTATGAATAAAGATGACTTTTTAATAAAGCATTTGTCTTCATTTTTGTAATGTGAAAAAGTTTCAAATGCACAGTGACAGAATATATAAAGGGAAGGCTGACCTTGTTCAGCTGAAGTTTGGCAGGTCACCTGTGTGAATGCCCACTCTGGCTTTGGTGTGCGGATGCAGCCTTTGAGACGGTCTGGATGTAGTCCTTGTCGTCAGTGCCCATGTAGTGGCTCAGTAACTGACTGAGGACCCCTACGATGGGCATAAGGAACGGGAAGGAGAGAGCGCGCTTTGCCAAACAGGAGCCCGGGGGTGCTGTGGATGCCAGAGAACGTGGAACCCCACCAAGGAAGAATGAGGGGGAACACATCAAATGGACTTGATGCACAACTTCAGCAATAGTTTTATAGCAGGTCTTTTAAGCACTCTGCATCATAACTGGAACATGCTTTAAAAGAGTTTAAACTTAATCATGCTATCTTGCAGAAGGATCAAAGAATATGAGTGTAATCCAGTGGTTTGTTCTATTAATCTGCAGGTGCACTAAATAAGCGTTTATATTTATATGCCATATTCACTCATTTTATATACTGTTATAAGAGTTATATACGTGGGTTTGCCATACACATTATTTGTTGTATTTTACACTGCCATATTGGCTAGGTACTCAATTAGAAAAGAGGAGAGATTTATTCCATACTTTTATTCATTAAAAAGAGGACCAAATTTAGTCCCGGTAGTAGATGTTGGCCCTTGAAAGTTGTGTCCCAGATTTTTGTCTACACCATCAGATTTCTATAAAAACATAATTCATTCAGTCATAAAGATGGTTCCCCATATCCTAAGGATCCCTGAGTCACTCTGCTTTCCCAGACATCAGAAAGGTTACACACTCTCTGCTAAGTTTTATATTTTTTGAAAAACTAAAATAATATTGCAATCAGCATTGTCTCAAACATAACAGGTCAACTCCATCTCCCTTGCAAACTGTAACATTCCTACACTATATATACACGCACACACTCATTAACGCATCTATAAATCCAACCGTTACAGTGCGTATAGTGACAGTGTTAAACCAAATTTAGGTGCGGAATCTTTCAGTTGTTGCACCAGTGCAGTTTTGCACGTGCTGTGGACTTTATGCTCTCCTCACAAGTGGCAGATCGGGGTTTTGTGGTGTGTGATTTATGGGAGGGAAATATAAAGCAACTCTGTACACTTTCAGAAAAGAAAAGTGTGAAAAAGTGCTTAAAAACATACAGACGCTTGTCACTGGAGTGGTGGGTTCATACCATTTCTTCCTTTTTATCTTGCTTGAAAAGGTACTTATTAGTACACAAATAGAACATTATTATTCCTACTGAGTAAATTGTTCCTTAATCTCTTTCTGCAGATGCCCAATTTGGTCAATTCTCACCTATTTAGGGGGTGCTCTGTTTAAGGCTTTATAACTGCAGGTGTAAGCATCACAGGAAGTTGGAGAATGGCTAGAATGAAGCGCGACAGTTCTGCCATTTACAATACTAAGGTAGATTAGTTTATCATAATTTAGGTCAAAATAAAGTGCCACAAATGAATGAAGAAATATTGTCAAAAATGCAAAACAAAGTTGTTGTTCTTTTTTATTTGCAATGAAATACTGAGAGCTACATACTGTATGTAAAACTGGTAAAACATTTTCTTCTTGTCCACAAGTGTGCAACATTTGAGGGTGATATGCAGATCTATGTAAGCAAAGAACATGTAAGCAGTGTACGCTGTTGTTCCTTAGTCTCCAAATCTATCCAAAATTGCTAAATTTTGCAGTGGTGTAAATCATAAAATAATCCTATATTTACAAATCAACTATTTTGCCTCATAAAACTCACTTTTTCATAATTTCTAAGTGGGAATTACTATATTTTAATCAGTACTAGGGGGTAGATATCTATGGGTCCAAAAACCTATGCAAAACCTTTATAAAATTAATAAAATATAAGTTTTAAAAAAGGTAGCCACGGCGACAATCGGAAGCCAATGACTAAACTATAGAACAGTTCTAAGCTGGAAAGTTTCCCTGGAAAAATGTCCCCCGGGTGGACTGAGATCTGCTATGAGGAAGTAGATGGTTGGAATAAAATAATCATAATAATTGTGTCAGTAGTTATTCAAAATATGCGACCCCATTGAACATCTTAAGGGTTCCTGCAGACTATTTTTAAAAGAAACATATTTTCAGCAATCCAAAAAAACAGGAATAATTCCTTGTGATGTTACATTTGGGTTGGTAAAGATCAAGGTAAAGACAAGGATCTGCACGTGTGGCTGTCAATTGAAAACATAAGTGTCAAACTCACATGTCACACAGCTGACCCAGTTCTATTTGGCAAACAGCCAAACATAAACTGGCTGTGTGTGAAATGTGTCAGTAATTCCAGAAATTTTTGCAAACTCAAAAAGCCACACACACATTTTTTCTGAATCAGAAAAACCTGAGCACTTCCTTTTGGTCAAACAGGAAACATTTGGAGAAGTCCCTCCATTTTTTCCATCTCAATCTTTTTTCCTTTTTTTATTGTATAAAATGTATAAACAGGTTATTACACAGGACTGCAATATGAACCTTTCCATGTGTGAATAAAAATACATGTTCTTTCTGGTGTGGCCTTGTGAAGGCGCTGCAAAGTCCAGGAAGCGGAAGAATTCAAATGCTCATAGATATCTACCCCCTAGTACTGATTACTTATCTAGGACCTCATGGTTTGTGCTCTTGTTGAACTGTGTACTCAAGATAGTCAAGTTTATAATAGTTGGAATAGAATTGTATAAGAGCTGATTTACCCAGTTCACTTTGAACTGCATTGTGTTCATTACTAGGGATAGCTGTTACTGTATGGGAAGAATGTGCTTTCTTATCTGTTCTGTAGTTACTTCGATGACCTTTCTGTATGCACTTACTGTACGTCGCTTTGGATAAAAGCGTCTGCTAAATGAATGTAATGTAATGTGGTAAACTATTCCTCTGTGCTCAAGGGTTAGGCTGTACTGATTTTGTTTTACAGTATTAACCTACTCCGTGGATTACTACCTTTCTTTTTCATTACTCGGAATGATACTTGCAGTAGGCTAATCGCTTATCTATACGTATCAGTTTTTTTGTTTTATGTTAGAGACCATGTAGTTGCGTAGCCTACAGGTAACTCCCAAGTGCCAATGTAATATAGCCGATATCAATTGAGGCTAGTTTTGGATTATGCATACAATATGTACATACATTTTTAATGCAATATGTGTTGGTTTTGTCTTTCATGGATGTAATTTTTAAATGTATCTGATCAAATATTTCTATAATATTTTTATTTCAGCGCTGCGGCAGTATATTGTATTGATCGACGGAAGTAATCCTGTCATCAAGTGGGAGATTGAGAAGGGATTGGACTGGACCATCTCTTCTGTGGCTGGAGAAAGCTACAGAGTGGATGTAGGTTCATGTTTCTATTTGTTATTATTATTTAGACATGGATATTCATTGTATCTTCTGCCTGTTTTCAATACTAAGCCTAACCCGAGAAATATGTGACATGGTATATTAATACAAATGCATCTCTGGGATTCTGCAGATCGACCTTGGAGATATTGTGAATTCCTGGATGGGAGAGCCGTTTCGAATTCTTGTAGACGGGCAAAAAGTGAAGCCGGTTTGGGAGCACACCTACTTCACCCTGAAGTACTACTCCGATGCCCTGTTCGACTTCTCACACTGGTTCGGCGGCAGCAAACGTCAGATCAGGGTAAACACTGTTCACTTGTTTTCAGACCTAATCTGATCTAGACATTTATTTGCATGCATCTGTGTACGACATTGTAAACCGCTGCTTCCAGCACTTATATATTAGGTCAATATGGAGGTATTTACAGTAGCCTAACCACATGGTTTACCTTCCCCAGATCCATGGCAGGTGAAGGAACTGAAGTCCTACGTTAGGAAGTTTTAAAGAGATACTGCAGAGCCTTTTTTAAGGCCTTTTTTTACTGCTTCAATTTGAACTGGAACTTGTGAGTAGGTGTGGTCAGATTTTACGATGATGAAACGTGAAATCGGTGAAATCACTGTTCATTTGATGGCTCCCGATTGTGTCTGTTTTATTGACATAGGGTCAGGAGACTCATTTAAATCTAACCTGCATGAGGTTTGTAAGGAGTGATCCTTTCATTTTCTGCCACAAACTGTTTCATCATGTCTAAATTGCACAATGCTAGGGGTTACCTGTTCAGGTGATATTATTCCACATGCAATCACTGACATTGCATCTTCATGCAAAATGTTCTTTTAGGAGGGTTTTGTAAGCAAGATGACTTGGTCTCGATTTCAACAAAAAAAATTCAATATGTTTATCAGTGTGGGGGAAAAAAAAAATTGTCATGTGAACAAGGAACAATTTACATGTGTTGTATGGCTGTTGGCATTTGTTCATCGGCCATGTTATGAAAGAACATTCATGCACTTTTATGAATAAAGATGACTTTTTAATAAAGCATTTGTCTTCATTTTTGTAATGTGACAAAGTTTAAAATGCACAGTGACAGAATATATAAAGGGAAGGCTGACCTCTTTCAGCTGAAGTTTGGCAGGTCTCCTGTGTGAATGCCCACTCTGGCTTTGGTGTGCGGATGCAGCCTTTGAGACGGTCTGGATGTAGTCCTTGTCGTCAGTGCCCATGTAGTGGCTCAGTAACTGACTGAGGACCCCTACGATGGGCATACGGAACGGGAAGGATAGAACGTGCTTTGCCAAACAGGAACCCGGGGGTGCTGTGGATGCCAGAGAACGTGGAACCCCACCAAGGAAGAATGAGGGGGAACACATCAAATGGACTTGATGCACAACTTCAGCAATAGTTTTATAGCAGGTCTTTTAAGCACTCTGCATCATAACTGGAACATGCTTTAAAAGAGTTTAAACTTAATCATGCTATCTTGCAGAAGGATCAAATAATATGAGTGTAATCCAGTGGTTTGTTCTATTAATCTGTAGGTGCACTAAATAAGCGTTTATATTTATATGCCATATTCACTCATTTTATATATTGTTTTAAGAGTTATATACTTGGGTTTGCCATACACATTATTTGTTGTATTTTACACTGCCATATTGGCTAGGTACTCAATTAGAAAAGAGGAGAGATTTATTCCATACTTTTATTCATTAAAAAGAGGACCAAATTTAGTCCCGGTAGTAGATGTTGGCCCTTGAAAGTTGTGTCCCAGATTTTTGTCTACACCATCAGATTTCTATAAAAACGTAATTCATTCAGTCATAAAGATGGTTCCCCATATCCTAAGGATCCCTGAGTCACTCTGCTTTCCCAGACATCAGCAAGGTTACACTTTCTCTGCTAAGTTTTATATTTTTTGAAAAACTTAAATAATATTGCAATCCGCATTGTCTCAAACATAACAGGTCAACTCAATCTCCCTTGTAAACTGTGACATTCCTACACTATATATACGTGCCCACACTCATTAACGCATCTATAAATCCAACCGTTACAGTGCGTATAGTGACAGTGTTAAACCAAATTTAGATGCAGAATCTTTCAGTTGTTGCACCAGTGCAGTTTTGCACACGCTGTGGACTTTATGCTCTCCTCACAAGTGGCAGATCGGGGTTTTGTGCTGTGTGATTTATGGGAGGGAAATATAAAGCAACTCTGTACACTTTCAGAAAAGAAAAGTATGAAAAAGTGCTTAAAAACATACAGACGATTGTCACTGGAGTGGTGGGTTCATACCCTTTCTTGCTTTTTATCTTTCTTGAAAAGGTACTTATTAGTACACAAATAGAACATTATTATTCCTACTGGGTAAATTGTTTCTTAATCTCTTTCTGCAGATGCCCAATTTGGTAATTTCTCACCTATTTAGGGGGTGCTCTGTTTAAGGCTTTATAACTGCAGGTGTAAGCATCACAGGAACTTGGAGAATGGCTTGAATGAAGCACGGCAGTTCTGCCATTTACAATACTAACGTAGATTAGTTTATCATAATTTAGGTCAAAAATAAAGTGCCACAAATTAATGAAGAAATATTGTCAAAAATGCACAACAAAGTTGTTCTTTTTTATTTGCAATGAAATACTGAGAGCTACATACTGTATGTAAAACTGGTAAAACATTTTCTTCTTGTCCACAAGTGTGCAACATCTGAGGGTGATATGCAGATCTATGTAAGCAAAGAACATGTAAGCAGTGTACCTGTTGTCCCTTAGTCTCAAAATCTATCCAAAATTGCTAAATTTTGCATTGCTGTAAATCATAAAATAATCCTATATTTACAAATCAACTATTTTGCCTCATAAAACTCACTTTTTCATAATTTCTAAGTGGGAATTACTATATTTTAATCAGTACTAGTGGGTAGATATCTATGGGTCCAAAAACCTATGCAAAACCTGTCATAAAATTAATAAAATATAAGTTTTAAAAAAAGTAGCCACGGCGACAATCGGAAGCCAATGACTAAACTATAGAACAGTTCTAAGCTGGAAAGTTGCCCTGGAAACATGTCCCACGGGCGGACTGAGATCTGCTATGAGGTAGTAGATGGTTGGAATAAAATAATCATAATAATTGTGTCAGTAGTTATTCAAAATATGCAACCCCATTGAACTTCTTAAGGGTTCCTGCAGACTATTTTAAAAAGAAACATATTTTCAGAAATCCAAAAAAACAGGAATAATTCCTTGTGATGTTACATTTGGGTTGGTAAAGATCAAGGTAAAGACAAGGATCTGCACGTGTGGCTGTCAATTGAAAACATATGTGTCAGACTCACGTGTCACACAGCTGACCCAGTTCTATTTGGCAAACAGCCAAACATAAACTGGCTGTGTGTGCAATGTGTCTGTAATTCCAGAAATTTTTGCAAACTCAAAAAGCCAAACACACATTTGTTCTGAATGAGAAAAACCTGAGCACTTCCTTTTGGTCAAACAGGAAACATTTGGAGAAGTCCCTTCATTTTTTCAATCTCAATCTTTTTTCATTTTATTATTGTATAAAATGTATAAACAGGTTATTACACAGGACTGCAATATGAACCTTTCCATGTGTGAATAAAAATACATGTTCTTTCTGGTGTGGCCTTGTGAAGGCGCTGCAAAGTCCAGGAAGCGGAAGAATTCAAATGCTCACCGGGGTAAACTATTTCTCTGTGCTCAAGGGTTAGGCTGTACTGATTTTGTTTTACAGTATTAACCTATTCCGTGGATTACTACCTTTCTTTTTCATTACTCGGAATGATACTTGCAGTAGGCTAATCGCTTATCTATAAGTATCAGTTTTTTTGTTTTATGTTAGAGACCATGTAGATGCGTAGCCTACAGGTAATTCCCAAGTGCCAATGTAATATAGCCGATATCAATTGATGCTAGTTTTGGATTATGCATACTACAATATGTACACACATTTTTTATGTAATATGTGTTGGTTTTGTCTTTCATGGATGTAATTTTTAAATGTGTATGATCAAATATTTCTATAATATTTTTATTTCAGCGCTGCGGCAGTATGTTGTATTGATCGACGGAAGTAATCCTGTCATCAAGTGGGAGATTGAGAAGGGACTGGACTGGACCATCTCTTCTGTGGCTGGAGAAAGCTACAGAGTGGATGTAGGTTCATGTTTCTATTTGTTATTATTATTTAGACATGGATATTCATTATGTCTTCTGCCTGTTTTCAATACTAAGCCTAACCCGAGAAATATGTGACATGGTATATTAATACAAATGCATCTCTGGGATTCTGCAGATCGACCTTGGAGATATTGTGAATTCCTGGATGGGAGAGCCGTTTCAAATTCTTGTAGACGGACAAAAAGTGAAGCCGGTTTGGGAGCACACCTACTTCACCCTGAAGTACTACTCCGATGCCCTGTTCGACTTCTCACACTGGTTCGGCGGCAGCAAACGTCAGATCAGGGTAAACACTGTACACTTGTTTTCAGACCTAATCTGATCTAGACATTTATTTGCATGCATCTTTGTACAACATTGTAAACCGCTGTTTCCAGCACTTATATATTAGGTCAATATAGAGGTATTTACAGTAGCCTAACCACATGGTTTACCTTCCCCAGATCCATGGCAGGTGAAGGAACTGAAGTCCTACGTTAGGAAGTTTTAAAGAGATACTGCAGAGCCTTTTTAAGGCCTTTTTTTACTGCTTTAATTTGAACTGGAACTTGTGAGTAGGTGTGGTCAGATTTGACGATGATGCCACATTGTCATATTATGAATATTCATATGGTCAAGTACGGGTCTCCGTCTCAAAGAGGGGGAAAAAAACCCATTGGTTTCTGCTTTTATACCACATGCCCAGCCGAGACCACCCCTTGGACCACCTGAACTCCACCCATTTTTATGTTAAGGATCTTGTGATGTCAGGAATCCCCATAAACCAGCGTATTGGTAAGCCTACACAAAAACTCAGAAAAAAACATTTTGACTACACATGAGATTTTTTGACATAAACAGTTGTGTATGATCATAATCTGACCCAAAACATTGGTTTTCAATGGGAAAAGTCCGTTTTTGACTGCAGTATCACTTTAAGAAGCCAGAGATTTCTCAGTCCTGAGCACTGCAATATGTCTTCATGCATATCAGAACTATAGGAAAGAATGATGAAGATGTTCTTAATTTTCGATGTGTTGATTTAACATTTTCATGTCTACATGAGTGCCAGTAGTTGAACCTTTGGGAAGCTGTTGCACTGTTTTGCTCGTCTTCACCAACATGAAATCGGTGAAATCACTGTTCATTTGATGGCTCCCGATTGTGTCTGTTTTATTGACATAGGGTCAGGAGACTCATTTAAATCTAACCTGCATGAGGTTTGTAAGGAGTGATCCTTTCATTTTCTGCCACAAACTGTTTCATCATGTCTAAATTGCACAATGCTAGGGGTTACCTGTTCAGGTGATATTATTCCACATGCAATCACTGACATTGCATCTTCATGCAAAATGTTCTTTTAGGAGGGTTTTGTAAGCAAGATGACTTGGTCTTGATTTAAAAAAAAATGTTTTCAATATGTTTATCAGTGTGGGGGAAGAAAAAAGAAACTTGTCATGTGAACAAGGAACAATTTACATGTGTTGTATGGCTGTTGGCATTTGTTCATCGGCCATGTTATGAAAGAACATTCATGCACTTTTATGAATAAAGATGACTTTTTAATAAAGCATTTGTCTTCATTTTTGTAATGTGACAAAGTTTAAAATGCACAGTGACAGAATATATAAAGGGAAGGCTGACCTTGTTCAGCTGAAGTTTGGCAGGTCACCTGTGTGAATGCCCACTCTGGCTTTGGTGTGCGGATGCAGCCTTTGAGACGGTCTGGATGTAGTCCTTGTCGTCAGTGCCCATGTAGTGGCTCAGTAACTGACTGAGGACCCCTACGATGGACATAAGGAACGGGAAGGAGAGAGCGTGCTTTGCCAAACAGGAACCCGGGGGTGCTGTGGATGCCAGAGAACGTGGAACCCCACCAAGGAAGATTGAGGGGGAACACATCAAATGGACTTGATGCACAACTTCAGCAATAGTTTTATAGCAGGTCTTTTAAGCACTCTGCATCATAACTGGAACATGCTTTAAAAGAGTTTAAACTTAATCATGCTATCTTGCAGAAGGATCAAAGAATATGAGTGTAATCCAGTGGTTTGTTCTATTAATCTGTAGGTGCACTAAATAAGCGTTTATATTTATATGCCATATTCACTCATTTTATATACTTTTTTAAGAGTTATATACTTGGGTTTGCCATAAACATTATTTGTTGTATTTTACACTGCCATATTGGCTAGGTACTCAATTAGAAAAGAGTAGAGATTTATTCCATACTTTTATTCATTAAAAAGAGGACCAAATTTAGTCCCGGTAGTAGATGTTGGCCCTTGAAAGTTGTGTCCCAGATTTTTGTCTACAAAATCAGATTTCTATAAAAACTGTGGCAACCGGACTCCAGCTACGCCTCCGCTAGGTGCCACTAGGGGGCAATGGAGCGACAGGAGGGCATTAACGCGCCACAGAGCGGAGGTGAAGAAGCCACAGACGCCACTCCCAGTGAGAGGTTCAGGACCCAGGTCAGCTCCGACTAATAATTCTATTAGGTCGGAGCTGAACCAGACCAGCTGGGAGCAATTGCCACACCTGCAGTCAGGCTACTTAAGACAGCCTGACAGGCTCATAGTTACGCGGCCCCAAGCGGCCGGCGTCGGGGGGAGAAAGAAGACAGCCACGGTGAAGGACTGAGGCAGGGTGCGCTGCAACGACACCCCTTCACTAACGGACGAAGACTCTTTCGCCGGTCTAGGAAAGACGGAGAAAAAGAATTAGAACGAACAAGTAAGCTAAAGGATAATTAACTGTTGTAAGCCTCTCTGCACTAACCTGTTTCCTCGTTCCCCATAGCACGCCGAAGAGGCTTGGTGGTGACCGAGCCGCGGCTTCCCGGAACCTGTGGAGGAAAAAGGGCGTGAGAGAAAGCGAGACCCAGTTAACGAATAGACGGAGCTACAAAGTGAAACTTACCGAGAAACGGATAATTAACTGTTGTAAGCCTCTCTGCACTAACCTGTTTCCTCGTTCCCCATAGCACGCCGAAGAGGCTTAGTGGTGACCGAGCCGCGGCGTCCCGGAACCTGTGGAGGAAAAAGGGCGTGAGAGAAAGCGAGACACAGTTAACGGATAGACGGAGCTACAAAGTGAAAGTTACCGTGAAAACACGGAGGTGGACGGGACTCACGGTTGGTGGAAATCCCAATCACTCCGACACGACGGATTCGGTGACAGCCGGAGAGAAGGAGAGGGAGAACCTGAGGACTGGACGTGGAGCAAAACCCGGATCAGGATCGCTGGAACGCGAACTACCCTCCGGACCCGCTCTAAAAATGTAAAGAAAAATAAAATACTTACGTTGAATTCACCTCTGTCTCCCCGTCTTCCTTCCTCTCCGAGGAAAGTGTGGCAGGGACGCCACATATGGTGGAGAATGCGGGCATAGCGATTCCCTGGACCCAGGAGAAGACAGGTACGACTCAGGAGAGCGCGGACTAGCATACGGCTCAGGAGAGCGCGGACTAGCATACGGCTCAGGAGAGCGCGGACTAGCATACGGCTCAGGAGAGCGCGGACTAGCATACGGCTCAGGAGAGCGCGGACTAGCATACGGCTCAGGAGAGCGTGGACTAGCATACGGCTCAGGAGAGCGCGGACTAGCATACGGCTCAGGAGAGCGCGAGAGAAAAAAAACGGGAGGAACTCGGGTGGATAGTCGCTCCACCACGGGTGTCGGAGCTAAGGGGGGGATATGTGGCAACCGGACTCCAGCTACGCCTCCGCCAGGTGCCACTAGGGGGCAATGGAGCGACAGGAGGGCATTAACGCGCCACAGAGCGGAGGTGAAGAAGCCACAGACGCCACTCCCAGTGAGAGGTTCAGGACCCAGGTCAGCTCCGACTAATAATTCTATTAGGTCGGAGCTGAACCAGACCAGCTGGGAGCAATTGCCACACCTGCAGTCAGGCTACTTAAGACAGCCTGACAGGCTCATAGTTACGCGGCCCCGAGCGGCCGGCGTCGGGGGGAGAAAGAAGACAGCCACGGTGAAGGACTGAGGCAGGGTGCGCTGCAACGACACCCCTTCACTAACGGACGAAGACTCTTTCGCCGGTCTAGGAAAGACGGAGAAAAAGAATTAGAACGAACAAGTAAGATAAAGGATAATTAACTGTTGTAAGCCTCTCTGCACTAACCTGTTTCCTCGTTCCCCATAGCACGCCGAAGAGGCTTGGTGGTGACCGAGCCGCGGCGTCCCGGAACCTGTGGAGGAAAAAGGGCGTGAGAGAAAGCGAGACACAGTTAACGGATAGACGGAGCTACAAAGTGAAAGTTACCGTGAAAACACGGAGGTGGACGGGACTCACGGTTGGTGGAAATCCCAATCACTCCGACACGACGGATTCGGTGACAGCCGGAGAGAAGGAGAGGGAGAACCTGAGGACTGGACGTGGAGCAAAACCCGGATCAGGATCGCTGGAACGCGAACTACCCTCCGGACCCGCTCTAAAAATGTAAAGAAAAATAAAATACTTACGTTGAATTCACCTCTGTCTCCCCGTCTTCCTTCCTCTCCGAGGAAAGTGTGGCAGGGACGCCACAAAACGTAATTCATTCAGTCATAAAAATGGTTCCCCATATCCTAAGGATCCCTGAGTCAGTCTGCTTTCCCAGACATCGGCAAGGTTACACTTTCTCTGCTAAGTTTTATATTTTTTGAAAAACTAAAATAATATTGCAATCAGCATTGTCTCAAACATAACAGGTCAACTCAATCTCCCTTGTAAACTGTAACATTCCTACACTATATATACGTGCACACACTCATTAACGCATCTATAAATCCAACCGTTACAGTGCGTATAGTGACAGTGTTAAACCAAATTTAGGTGCAGAATCTTTCAGTTGTTGCACCAGTGCAGTTTTGCACGTGCTGTGGACTTTATGCTCTCCTCACAAGTGGCAGATCGGGGTTTTGTGCTGTGTGATTTATGGGAGGGAAATATAAAGCAACTCTGTACACTTTCAGAAAAGAAAAGTGTGAAAAAGTGCTTAAAAACATACAAACGCTTGTCACTGGAGTGGTGGGTTCATACCCTTTCTTGCTTTTTATCTTTCTTGAAAAGGTACTTATTAGTACACAAATAGAACATTATTATTCCTACTGGGTAAATTGTTCCTTAATCTCTTTCTGCAGATGCCCAATTTGGTCAATTCTCACCTATTTAGGGGGTGCTCTGTTTAAGGCTTTATAACTGCAGGTGTAAGCATCACAGGAACTTGGAGAATGGCTTGAATGAAGCACGGCAGTTCTGCCATTTACAATACTAACGTAGATTAGTTTATCATAATTTAGGTCAAAATAAAGTGCCACAAATGAATGAAGAAATATTGTCAAAAATGCAAAACAAAGTTGTTCTTTTTTATTTGCAATGAAATACTGAGAGCTACATACTGTATGTAAAACAGTTTATTCTTGTCCACAAGTGTGCAACATCTGAGGGTGATATGCAGAACTATGTCAGCAAAGAACATGTAAGCAGTGTATCCTGTTGTCCCTTAGTCTCCAAATCTATCCAAAATTGCTAAATGTTGCATTGCTGTAAATCATAAAATAATCCTATATTTACAAATCAACTATTTTGCCTCATAAAACTCACTTTTTCATAATTTCTAAGTGGGAATGACTATATTTTAATCAGTACTAGGGGGTAGATAGCTATGGGTCCAAAAACCTATGCAAAACCTGTCATAAAATTAATAAAATATAAGTTTAAAAAAAGGTAGCCACGGCGACAATCGGAAGCCAATGACTAAACTATAGAGCAGTTCTAAGCTGGAAAGTCCCGGGCGGACTGAGATCTGCTATGAGGAAGTAGATGGTTGGAATAAAATAATCATAATAATTGTGTCAGTAGTTATTCAAAATATGCGACCCCATTGAACATCTTAAGATGTTATTTTCAGCAATCCAAAAAAACAGGAATAATTCCTTGTGATGTTACATTTGGGTTGGTAAAGATCAAGGTAAAGACAAGGATCTGCATGTGTGGCTGTCAATTTAAAACATGTGTGTCAGACTCACGTGTCACACAGCTGACCCAGTTCTATTTGGCAAACAGCCAAACATAAACTGGCTGTGTGTGCAATGTGTCGGTAATTCCAGAAATTTTTGCAAACTCAAAAAGCCACACACACATTTTTTCTGAATCAGAAAAACCTGAGCACTTCCTTTTGGTCAAACAGGAAACATTTGGAGAAGTCCCTCCATTTTTTCCATCTCAATCTTTTTTCATTTTTTTATTGTATAAAATGTATAAACAGTTTCTTACACAGCACTGCAATATGAGCCTTTCCATGTGTGAATAAAAATAAGCAGGAAGAATTTAACCCTCATATTATGTTCGGGGTCAATTTGACCCGATTTTTCAAAAGTCCTGTATCAACTTTGTATACAAAGGTGTTGTGGGTAGCTATATAAAATATAAAAAATTATACAACTTTTTTAGTTTTTATCTGTGATTTTTTTGTGGGTAATTCTGGTGGCACTTTTCCAAATAGGTTTTAAACGTCACAAACGTCCGCTTACTTCAGACTATAAAATTAGATGTTTCCTCACAGATTTTTTATATTTAGGGATAAAAGGTTTGTCAATTGGGAGACACACAAAATGTGACACAGAAAGTGACAATTTTTCTTTTACAATAGATTTGTGTTCATTTAAACCTTTTGGGTCAATTTGACCCCAAACAAAAAAGGTGTCATAAATTTGGACATAATATGAGGGTTAAATGATTTGGGGGAAAGCTGGAGAATTATTGCCCGATCCATTAAAAGGGGAAACTCCAGGAAAATGGTGGGATGCAGAAAAGAACAGTTCAATAAACACACAAGTGTTGGAAAAACTATTGCCATCACTTAAGGGAGACTATGGCTACGTCCCAGTGTTCCTCACTCCCCACCTCCTTTCCTACACTCCTCTCCTCCACTCGTCTCCTACCCGCAAATATGCAAAACAGTCTGTACGTTTCAAGTACAAAGTTGCATGTACAGTATACAATATACCTGACATGGCGGTTTGCGTTGAGACGTTAATTAATATTTAACAATTAATATGTAATTAATATGAACTCAGCAACATTAGATTATGTTTCCGGGGCAGGGAGGAGAGGAGGGGATAGTGGAGGAAAGGAGGATGCACTCCTCCAGAGGAGTATTGGGATGCACCCATTGTTTCATTTACATTTCAGCATTCTTTATCGACTTTACACAGATTACATTCTTTACATACAATATATTCATACAGCTGGGACAAATATACAAACTTTTTTTACTGAAGCAATTCAGGTCAGGCTTCTGCTCAAGGGTATAACAATAGTTACTCATCCCTGGAAGTGAATCAACAACATCAGAATTAAAAGCTGAGTTCCCTACCCATGATGCAACACTCACAGTCGCTCATATCCCGTCATGGTGAGCACGACACATCATTTGCAGGAATGATGCTTATGACGGCTATGAATAAGTAGTCTTTATAATAAACTGTTCGAATATATGATGTAATCTTCCTAATTCTCCTTTGGTTGGGTTTCTGCATTTTGAACTTGCTTTTCACAATACAAAAATAAACACACATAAAATGCATTGTTTAAATACAAAAGGCATCTTTATTTACAAAAAAACATAAGAAAAAACCCAAATCGTCTCAAAAATACTCAGAAGAAGGCAATGGACAAATCCTGATCGCCATCGAGCATGTAATATGTAAATTGTTTGGCATAATAAGTTTCCTCTTTCACATTGAAACAAACATATTTTTTTAAAATAATAATTTATTCAGTCATGCTTGCTTACAAAAAACATTACTTTTACATTACTAAATAAACATTTGGAATGTAGATGCAATGTCAGCCATTACATGTGGAATAATATCACCTGGACAAGTAACCTCTAGGTTGAAACACCTGTCAGTGGCATAAAATGAAAAGATCATCTCTTTAAAAACCTCATGCAGGTTAGATTTAAATGAGTCTCCTGACCCTCTGTCAATAAAAAATATATAGTATATTCTCCCTTCTTTCTGTGTCTCATTGCCAGTTTGTTACGTCTCTTCACGTTATTGTTATTGTTGTTCTTGGAACTTAGTCTTTTATTGCCACGTCTTGCTAACCCGTCTGGTCTGTTTTCCAGTGTTCCCGCCAGCCTGCATTCCCTAACCTGCATTGTCCTCGCCATGCCCCATTTCCAGTGTCACTGGTCCGCCTGTCATTCGCCCAGCTCCGCTCCAGCTACCCCGCTCCAGCTACCCCGCTCCTGCTACCCCGCTCCTGCTACCCCGCTCCTGCTCTGCCCCTTTGTTAGCGCCTACCCCATATCCTGACCCTCACCTTGCCTTCCTTGTTCCCTTGTGTGTTCAATAAAAGTGCTCCTTTGGAGCTTCAAGCCGAGTCTGTTTCCGAGTCCTGCGTTTGGGTCCAAAACCAGTGTAGAAGATCGTAACAGTTATAGGTTTGGGTGGAGCGAAAACCAGGACCGTCTTCGGCACTCCAGGACCAGGGTTGCCTACTCCTGACCTAGATTTTACTTCTGTTTTAGTCTGGCTTTCATTTGAGCTCATTTCAAAGAGTATGGAATATCGAATACAATGATGATAGAATTTTTTTTTTTTTTAAACATTAAAGCTAAATAAAACAATTGCAAACTTTCATACTACACCTTGCCTGTCACGTTGGCCAATGGCCAGTGGCACACTCATAAGTGAACAGACAGTGCTCAAAGCCAAATCTTTACAATGCTGTCGTGCCTCTCTCTTCTCAACCCGGCAAGCTGAACCTCTCTTCGCCCTAGAAAGCACAACATTGCAGACAATGTAAGGTGGTTATGCTACTCTGACATAAAGCATACATTGTCACCTTCCAACAACCTCACGCAAAGAGAAGAGTTTAAATACCAACGCCTTTCCAGTTTCATCTGGAATGCCTTTGTCTTGGTTGCTTATGGCAGGTTATAATGTAGGTCATCAAAAACTGACATGTCTCCCTGATTGTGTATTTTTTCCAGTCTATAATATAGACACACTTACAACATACAATAAAAACCTTTGTTCTGTTATACATTTTGCTAATGAGAGAGAACCCAAGTGGCGGAAGGATTCAAATAAATGTCCAGGGGCATTAAACACAGGCTTCAGCTGCTATAAAACTTTATTGAAACTCTTTTGGTTGTATGCAATATCACTATAGTGAAAAAACAGCATTGTGTTTGAATAATATCCTTGTAATAAATAGCAACATTATGGTGAATAATAACATTATGATGAATACCCTGTATACCCAAAGAAGACGTAATCTATAATGACTAACACGTGTGATTTTTAAATCACGTTAATCATGTTGTATTGTAATGCTTGGTGAGTACAATACTTATTGCCCTGTTTTTTTAAAAACATGTACACTTTCTACAGCCAAGTATATAACATGACTGATACACAGATCCCATCATCCGGCCCAGTATTAGATAGAAATGTGCACGTGTACAAGTCGTTGTGAAGATGGCATATTCTAAAAAAATTGATCGCATTCTGAATGAGGGAATGTGGAGAGAGGTTTTTGCACAGATGCAGGACTTACTTAAATTTAATTCCAGTCCTTTATTTGGGGACTGATTATCGCAGGTCTGTGTCCAAAGAAGCTTTGCAGAGGCACGTTTCCTCTTCCTTTCTGGGAAACAGGTGGGAAAACCTGTACAGACCTGTTTACTCAGCATTGTCTGCTTACTGACCTTGTTAAAGAAACAACAGAAACCCAACCCACATCTCCCAGTGTCACGTACTCTACAAACAGGTGTGAGAGCTCACCTGTCCTGTCAAAACTCTCTGGAGACATAACATCACTGTATAAGCTGCTTTGGAGTTAAAGCTGCCAGGTTGTCCAAACTCTAAAATCCGCTTCATTGCACAGGAAAAAAAATCTGCCAATCAAATACTTATGAAAACTGAAATTATACTAAAGAGCCCAGAAGGCGACCTATACCCTTCTATACCCTTCTATACTCTTCTATACCCTTCTATACCCTTCACATAGTCACAGGCAGGCTGCACACATAAAGTCTTGACAACTTAAGTAATATTACACAAGAGGATTTTCCAGTCACTTTCATTGACAACCCAAGGTTGCGGTTTAATTCCTGTAATAAAACCAATGCAAAACTGGTCATGCCAGCCAGTATCCACCCTAGGCCTGCATATACATAGCCTATTACACAAGACTGGCAGAAAAAAGTATTTAAATGTTTTTGACATAATACAAGTGTCTTGGATGACAAAATATGTTGCAGTGAAAATGTTGCAGAAATATAATTTTTTGTTTATTTTATTGAATTTCCAGTGTTGGTTTCAGCATAGTAGAATATAGAGTTTTACAATAATTTGTGGCTTTAATCATGGGAACTAAGCAGTGCAATTAATGTGACTTTGCCTCAATTAATGTGTTTATTTTTATGTTTCCAAAGGTTCCACCAATTTCTGCACGGCCATGCGTGATATAGCTGAAAAACAAGCTTTTTAAGGGCCACACAAGAGAAAAGAAGCCTCCCGAGATTTAACATCATTAGTCCACAGGTGGGGTATTTAAAAAAAAATAGGAGACCATGTGAGATTCCCAACAGTAGCGTGAAATACCTCACACACCTACTCATAGAAGGTTTTTTTTCCCGTTATTTTTACTGTTTTCCACATTTTAGAATAGTAAAGACATGAAAACTTTAGCATGCATCCAGAACACATCCAGCATACATTCAGAACACATCCAGCATACATTCAGAACACATCTAGCATAATATATGTTTCACTTTCTGAAATGAGTGACAAAAAATATCGAACTTGTTCACGATATTCAAATTTTTTGAGCTGCACCTGTAAGCCTTGCCAAGTGAGTGGAAGAGATTAGGTGTCATAACTTGAATGGTCCACAGGGAGGTGCTGTTATCAATGTTGTTTATAATGTACCATTTGTTTGTACAGGCAAGCTTGATGTGCATTTATTTTTACAGGACAGAATAATGAAGATGTTATGTTATGTCTGAACACGAAAAAGTGAACACATCACGCATGTTCTCAGATCACTACACTGGCTTCCAGTATGCTCCGGGGTTGATTTTAAGATACAAAGCACTCAATGGCCTTGCTCCACAATACATCCATGACCTTATTTTTGATTATGTGCCAACTAGGCTTCTCAGGTCTTCTGGCTCCTGTTGTTTAGTTGTTCCACAAATAAAATCTAAATCGGATGAATTTTCTTTTAGTCACTCTGCTCCCATTTGTAGGAATGGTTTGCCAGAGGACCTGAGATGTGTGCCAACTTTAACTTAATTTAAAAGCAGACTCAAAACTTTCTTTTTCACTAAGGCTTTTGGTTAGTGCTCATGTCTGTATGTCTGTCTACTTGGACATGTGTTTATGTGGTCTGCTGATGGAGCTAGGAGAGCCCTGGTATGTGAGGGTTTGCTTATGTTTTTTTACTATGTATGTATGTACTGCACGTATGTATATATAAAATGTATTTTGTTCTCATGTTATTGATTTTAATGTGAGGAACATTGAGTTTCATTGTGCATGAAATGTGCTATATGAATAAAATCTGACTTATTTTCAAGATGTAGAGGTAGAACATATTCATGTGTTTACATAAGTGTCTGTGTTTATGCAGCTGCGTAGTTTTGCTAGTGTTCACCAACATTGTACTGGTGAAAAGACATGAGATATTAATTGGGTGGCTCTGGTTTGTGTCCGTTTTATTGGCAGAGGGTCAGGAGACTCATTTAAATCTAACCTGTACGAGGTTTGTAAAGAGTGATCCTTTCATTTTCTGCCACTGACAGTCCTGCTCTGTCTCAGGGGGTCTAAATTACACAACCCTTGAGGCTCCTGTTCAGTCTTATTCCTTATTCTTATAGGAGTCTTTTTTGCATAATGACTGGGTCTTGATGCAGCAGAATGTTTTTTCAATACGTTTGCATCGATGTTAAAAAAGGAAACGAGATTGCCATGATGTATTTCAACAAAGTCCAAAGAATGCATGCTATGTGTTGCATGGCTGTCAGGACTTGTCCATTGCCTTCTTAGGAAGGAACATTCATTCTTACTTTTATAAATAAATAACGACGCCTTTTTTATTAAAATAATAATTTTGTGTCTTTATTTTTGTATCATGAAAAGCAAGTTCAAAATGCATGGAATATATAAAGAGAAGGCTTGTTGGCAAAATAGCATGGCCCTGAAGTTTGGCAGGTCACTGGTGTGAAGGCCCACTCTGGCTTTGGTGTGCGGTTGTCGCCCCCTTCAGGGAATGAGGAGCAGTGCGGTTGCGGCCTTTGTGACGGTCTGGATGTAGTCCTTGTAGTCAGTGCACAGGTAGTGGCTCAGTAAGTGACTGAGGACCCCTACGATGGACATGAGGAACAGGAAGGAGAGAACGCGCTTGCCAAACAGGAACCCGGGGGTGCTGTGGATGCCAGAGAATGTGGAACCCCCCCAAGAGGAAAACACTCAAATGTAAAGGAAGCATAACATCAGGAATTCTTTGATAACCATGGAAAATACTTCAAAATAATTTCACTTTTTTAATAGCATTTAAAACACAAACAGGATTTTATGCAGTAAACAGTACAGTGTGCTCGTACAGGACGCAGTAGACAGGGCTGTGTCCGAATCAGAGCCCTATCTACTGGCGTCCTGTGTACTAGCACACGGTGCTGCTTACTGCATACTAGTACGTGACATGCAGTATGCAAAAAATATCCTACATACTATTATCAGCAAAAACCTGGAAATAAGTATATCATCCAGCCTTTTTAAGTACACTACATTTACAGAACATTTCGCCAACTTAACTTTCTCATCTAGTGTACTCAACAAGCATACCCAATAGTATGGAAGGGCACTGATTCAGACACAGCCAAGGTCAAAGAATAAGATAATGCAGTGCAATACAATAGGTTGTTCATGCTTTAATTTGGCGGTACACTAAATAAGCCCTTATACCTTTTATATGCCATATTCATTGTCATTTTATATACCATTGTATGCATTAAATGTTTGCCATATTCATGCATACTTGAGACAACACAAGTGCACAAGGTTTTCTGTTGCAAGAGAGGAAGTCAATATGGCAATGGCTAAAAATCTTTCTGCTTAACCACCGGTATGGCTGTTGTTGTTTTTTTGTAAAAGTATGCATACAAATGATGGTTGTGTGTATGTGTCCATCTAAAATGTGACATCACTGAAACTGATTTTTTAATTGTGCCGTGTATGTACAGTGTGTACATAATTCATTGGACAGTGCCACATTTTTTTGTTATTTTGGTTCTGCACTCTAGCACTTTGTGTTTGAAAGGTTGAGTTTGAAATGATACAATGAGGTTTAAGTGCAGACTGTCAGCTTTAATTTGAGGGTATTTTCATCCATATCGAATCCTATTTAGATAGGAAGAAACCCTTCAAGTTATCCATCCATATCTACTGTATATCTGGCAGCAGAGTGATGGTTTAAGGCTTGTTTGATACGTTAGACCCTTGATGACTTACAGCCATTTAGCCAACCATGTGTTTCATACAGTCCCAGTGTAATTTACTGCTAAATCTAGACCCACCCCCCAATTCCCATAGAGCTCCATTCAAATGCAGAAATGTTATAGTATCGCTTGTAGGAGTACCAGAAAATAAGATATCAAGAGTCTTTTGATATTGTTGGGTCACAGACATCAGGAAGTCATGGCATGCAAGGGATATGCGACCAAATATTTTAAATGATTACTTCATTCTACATTATGTTAAACTGTCCAATATGTTTTGATGCCCGAAAATAGGGAGGGGGGGTTCTATATAGGGTTCTATAATTTCTAAACGGTTTGTCTGATATGGATGAAAATACCCTCAAATTAAAGCTGGCAGTCTGCACTTCAACCTCATTGTCATTGTATCCTTGTACCAAAATAACAAAAAATGTGTCACTGTCCAATGAATTATGGTGCTCACTGTATGTGAATCTAAGCACCTAGCACATTGTCATAATACATTGTATGTGTATGTATGTGCATGTGAGAGCCATTCTGTTGGAGAAAAACTACCCTCCAGGGGAAAAATCGCAGTCAAGAGGATAGCACTGCTTCATTAATTCAAAATCAAAAAATAAAGAACAGCAGCATGACACAGGTTGAAACGTTGACAAACTAAAGTTTCTTGTGGTACAAAAATTTTTTTTTTTGTTTTGCACATAAGGATGTTCGGAACTTGCAGGATGTGGCAACCATACTTCTGGTTTCACACTATATTTTACTTGTGAAGAAACAAGATCAATATCTGCTTTCATACCTCTGAGACGTCTGACCCATGTATCCCACAAAGTACTTCTGCCTTACGACCAAGTACACCAGTCCAGCAAAGGCTGCAGGCACTGAAATAAATGAAGAGAGGAATAGAGGAAGTCACTCAACACACAGGCTGATGATCAGAATATCAATACGTCATCCAGTTAGCAGAAAGCTAACAGCCCAGAGCAAAAGAACAGGATCGACCAATACATCATTATACATTCCCCTTATCACACAGGTGTCAGAATCCAGTCCCGGAGGGCTGCAGTGTCCACTGGTTTTCCATGTGTGTTTCAGCAGGAATGATTAATTTAAGTTTTATTGGCTAAAGAGCCCACACGCCTTCTTCTCAAGCCCTTAATTGGGAGCTCATTGAAAGCAAGCCACAACATTGTGACCCTCAAAGACGTGAGTTTGACACCCCTGTCTGAGGGGTATATGATTTATATATGTTTACCTTGGCTTAAACATATCCCAGCACACCACATAACGGCAATGAAGGTAGGGTAGGCGTCCATGCAGTTTCGACTGTTACAAAAAGGAGGAGAAAAAAAGACAAAATCTAAATTGAAAAACATGAGCAGCAGTTGATTTTATTTTATTTTTTAAACAAGCAGAGAACTTACAAGCCTGTTGATCTCACCCAGCAGCAAAACATCAATATTTACCATTAAGGGCCAAAAACCAACCCAACCAGGGGGGTATTTCACACTGAGTTAGCTGGATAACTGCACTGAGTAAAACAGTCTGGGTTTTCCAGCTAACTCAGTAATCCTGCTTTATGAAATACCACCCTGGTGCCAGGAAACACACATCTGTATCCTCGCTGGTTTTTGCTGTTACTCAGCACTTAATTGATCAAATAAAGCAGCCGATTACGCGGTTAATGTTTTAGACCAGGGATCGGCAACTCCAGCCCTCGCGGGTCGGTGTATGCAGGTTTTTGCTGCCACCAGTTACCCAGGCTCAATCAGCCAATTAGGCATATTCACCAACACCAATTCACTCATAAAATTAGACTACAGTGAAACGCTACGTGCATACATGCATACAGGCAAACAAGCTGCTGTTCATATCACAGAATGTAGCTAAAATATAAGATCATGTAAATGATTTAGTGAATTAAATACTTGGTAACTTGATGCAGCAAAAACCTGCATACACACCGGCCCGCGAGGCCTGGAGTTAAACCTGCATACACACCGGTCCGTGAGGCCTGGAGTTAAACCTGCATACACACCGGCCCATGAGGCCTGGAGTTAAACCTGCATACACACCGGCCCACGAGGCCTGGAGTTAAACGTGCATACACACTGGCCCACGAGGCCTGGAGTTAAACCTGCATACACACCGGCCCGTGAGGCCTTCAGTTAAACCTGCATACACACCAGCCCATGAGGCCTGGAGTTAAACCTGCATACACACCGGCCCGAGAGGCCTGGAGTTAAACCTGCATACACACCGGCCCATGAGGCCTGGAGTTAAACCTGCACACACACCGGCCCGCGAGGCCTGGAGTTAAACCTGCATACACACCGGCCCGTGAGGCCTGGAGTTAAACCTGCATACACACCGGCCCGAGAGGCCTGGAGTTAAACCTGCACACACACCGGCCCGTGAGGCCTGGAGTTAAACCTGCATACACACCGGCCCGCGAGGCCTGGAGTTAAACCTGCATACACACCAGCCCGCGAGGCCTGGAGTTAAACCTGCATACACACAAGCCCGCGAGGTCTGGAGTTAAACCTGCATACACACCGGCCCGTGAGGCCTTGAGTTAAACCTGCATACACACCGGCCCGCGAGGCCTGGAGTTGCCCATCCCTGTTTTAGGCATCTTCGCCATTTCCGGTGGTTTATCTCAGGTAGTTCTTTCTCCTGATGCCATTGTCTGCTCTACCACATAGCCTTCATTATCATTCCTGCAAATCATGTGTAGCACTGGCTATGACATCAGCATATGAATGTCGGTGAATGTTGCATCATAGGAAAGGAACTGGGCTATCCATTGGAGTTGTGTGGAACCGAAGTTGTAGGTTGACTTCCTGGGTACGGTACTATTGTCATACCCTTGAGCAAGCCTAACCTAATTTGCCTCAGTAAATTTTCAGCTGTATAATTTGATTATATGTAAACAATTGAATCTGTGTAAAGTCCCTTCGGACGATCACAGTGTCTGCACAATGCTGAAATGTGATGGCAGTACTTTTTCCAACAGGCGCTTGTTTATTGAACTGTTCATGTTTTCAATCTACTGCCACTCCTGTCAATAAAATAAAACATCTTTAATCCAAATGTGAAATCATGACTATTTAGTTTTGTTTGTTTGGATTTCCGAAATTATCATCTTTAAACCCTCATATTATCTTGACATTTATGTTTGGGGTCAAATTGACCCCAAAAGTTTAAACTGACAAAAAACTATTGTAATAACATTTGTTTGACACTTTCTGTTTCACCTTTTGTGTGTCTCCCAATTGACTAGAATTTTTTCAGTAATTATTGAAAATCTGTGATGAAACATCTCACATTAGAGCCTAAGGTGAGTTTGTGACGTTTAAAACCTGTATGGGAAAGTGCCGCCAGAATTATCCACAAATCAAATCTGAAATAAAAACTAAAAAAGGTTGTATATTTTCTTACATTTTATATAGCTACCCCACAAATGACCCCACGCAACACCTTTGTACACAAAGCTGGGACAGGACTTTTGAAAACATAGCATTGTTTATTGCATGTTTAATGGCAACAAATTAGGAAAAGTCAAATAGTGTTATGATGAAAAAATAAGGTTAACTGGTTAACCCCCCTCCCCTTTTTTTTATCCCCAATTTGGAATGCCCAATCATATTTCGAGCAGCGCCCATTGCCGTAACCCTCCGCTTTTCGATTCGGGAGAGTGCAGACTCGCATGTGCTCTCCTCCGAAGCATGCGGTGTCTGCCGCCTCTGACAGTGATGTCATTTCCTGCCCGGAGCCACAACCTCAAATCTCAACAGAAGCAAATGAGGTGGCAGTGCTGTGCGCTGGTAAGGCGACTGGGCTTGCAGCGCAAGGTTGTGGGTTTGCATCCCAGACAGGCTGCTTGCTGCTGTTGCAGACTTGCAGCACCCTTGAGCAACGCACTTAACCTGGGCGAGCTTTAGTAAAGATCCAGCTCTATAAATAGGATTGTATCTAAAACTGTGAACTCTTATGTAAAGCACTCTGGTTAAGAGTGAGTGTTAAATGCAGTATATTATTTGCATATTTACTCTTCCTGTCTTCTGAGTTTAGGCGAGATCTTGGAGCCATTAGTGATGTCTGAGGAACTGTACTTGATTAACTGCCCTTCAAGGAATGGGTACAAATATTAATTGGTGAAAGTCCCAATTTGACAATAGTAGTGAGTCATGGTTAGAGCATGTTTACAGATTCCATTTCTAGCGTTAAGCATTGGGTGTGTCACAGGAAATAAAATAAAATGAGTTTTGTGTTGCTGTACGTTTGAAAATTCTGGATTTAAAATGGAACAATAAAGGCATTCTGGTGCAAAGCGAATCTTAATTGTCTTCATTCAGAACGAACTTCAGCAAAATCATAAATTAGACAACCAGGGCCCAATCTTACACCCGGCGTTAAATACTTGGTTAAATACCAAGTAGTCTTGCGCCCATTGCAAGTGAACTGGGCGTGTTGGTCTTAAGATGAGGTGCGGCCAGGATCATTTTCGGCTTATTGCTTAAACCACCACTAACCTGGTCTGGCTACATCAGCTGATCCCGGATGCTACAGTACAGCTAGCCGGTCGCACCATCCACCGCCACGACAGGAACGCAGATTCCGGTAAGAGCAGAGGAGGGGGTCTATGTGTTTATGTCCATAATGACTGGTGCACTAACAGCAAGATCATTAGCACCTTCTGCTCTCCGGATATCGAAGCAATGACTGTTGTTTGCAGACCCTTCCATCTGCCGAGAGAGCTAACAGTGGTATCCATCACGTCTGTTTACATTCCTCCCGATGCTAACATTAGCCTAGCTCTTGCCCACTTGCATGTCACTGTAAACAAACAGCAGCTAGCCCACCCTGAAGGTGCCCATATCATCGCCGGGGATTTTAATCAAGCATGCCTAAAGACTGTCCTCCCTAAATTTGTACAATATGTCAAATGTTCCACCAGAGGGCATAATACACTGGACCGTGTCTATTCTAACCTGAAGCACGCGTACAGAGCAGTCCCCCTCCCTCATTTGGCCCTATCTGACCATCTATCTCTGCTTCTCATCCCTGCGTACACTCCTCTCAGGAGGAAAACTAGGCCCATCACTAAGTGTGTTAAAACCTGGCCAGTGGATGCTCTCGCTGAGCTACAGGACTGCTTTGCTAACACCGAATGGAGCATGTTCGAACAACAGGACCTCCAGGGCTTCACTGACTCCACTCTATCCTATGTCAAGTTTTGCATTGACAAGGTCACGGTCGACAAGCGGATCCGGGCTTATCCAAACCGGAAACCTTGGATGACCAGCAACGTCCAGGCACTCCTGAGAGCCCGCAACACTGCATTCAGGTCAGGAGATCAGGCCCTGTACAGCGCGGCAAGAGCAGACCTGCGGAGAGGCATTAAAGGTGCCAAGGAGGTGTACAAAAGGTCGGTGGAGGACCACCTTGCTGACAACAATCCACGACAGGTGTGGCAGGGTCTAAAACACCTCACAAACTATAACACCTCGTCGGCGGGCAGCGTCGATGCTAGTCGGGCAGAGGAGTTGAACCATTTCTTTGCCCGCTTTGAGACAACACCACCTCACTCAGCCGTTCTGCCCCCACAGTCCACGAGCCCACTCACCCTACAGGAACATCAGGTGAGACACGTGTTCAGGTCTGTCAACATGAGGAAGGCTGTAGGGCCGGATGGGATCCCTGCCAGTGTCATCAAGGCATGTGCCAATGAGCTCTCGGGGGTCTTTACCAAGATCTTCAATCTCTCCCTGGCACAGGCCTCTGTCCCACCCTGCCTCAAGACGGCCATTATAATCCCGGTCCCAAAAAGCAACATCATCACGTGTCTCAATGACTACAGGCCCATCGCACTTACACCTGTGGTGGCTAAATGTTTTGAGAGACTGATGTTAGCCCACATCAAGGACTGCCTCCCCCCTGCCTTTGACCCACATCAATTTGCATATAGGGAAAAGAGATCCACCGACGACGCCATCTCCACAGCTCTCCACACTGCCCTGAGCCACTTGGAACATCCAGGGTCCTCCGTCAGGATGCTCTTTGTCGACTACAGCTCGGCATTCAACACCATCCTTCCTGACATTCTAGTGGACAAGCTGGTTGCTCTGGACTTCCCCTCATCCACCTGCGCCTGGATCAAAGACTTCCTCACAAACTGCCCACAATCTGTTAAAATCGGGACACACAGCTCCTCCACCCTGACGCTCAGCACCGGCTCCCCACAAGGCCGCGTGTTGAGCCCGCTCCTGTATGGCATCTACACCCATGACTGCACTCCCACCCACCCCACCAACGCCATCATCAAATTTGCGGATGACACCACCCTGGTGGGGCTCATTTCAAATGACGATGAGAGCGCGTACAGGGACGAGGTGCAGCGGCTGGTGGAGTGGTGCGCCAGGAACAACCTCTCCCTCAACATCAAGAAAACCAAGGAGGTGGTCATTGACTACAGGAAGAATAAGACTGCCCCTGCCCCGCTCTACATCAACGGGGACTGTGTGGAGAGGGTCCCCCATTTTAAGTTCCTAGGGGCACACATCTCCGAGGACCTCGCCTGGTCAGTCAACACCGCAGCGGTGGTAAAGAAGGCCCAGCAGCGACTCCACTTCCTGAGAGTACTCAGACGGAACAATCTGGAGGAGAAGCTGCTGGTAACCTTCTACCGATCCACCATCGAAAGCGTACTGGCGTATGCCATCACAGTGTGGTACGCTGGCTCCACCGCAGCTGACAGGACGAGGCTACAGAGGGTGATCAAGTCAGCCGAGAGGATAACTGGCTGTCCTCTCCCCTCCCTAGATGCCATAGCCAACTCCCGCTGTCTCTCCAGGGCAGAGCGGATCATCCGCGACCACCTCCACCCTGGTCATCACCTGCTCAGCCTGCTGCCCTCGGGCAGGAGGTACAGGAGCATCAAGAGCCGCACAAACAGACTAAAAAACAGCTTCTTCCCATGGGCCGTCCGGACTCTAAACAATCACAGCAGCAGCCGTTAATTCTCCGTTAGTGCAATACATTAACTTGTGCAATACATTATATCAACGTGCAATATTTTTTTTACTACCTCAGCAGTATTTATTTGTATTTATTATTGCTTTGTACCTGCTTTTTGCCCCCCGTCTAGGCGTCATGTGTCCTTATCTGTTCTTAATGTTGTTGTTTTGTTTTTCTTAAATGTTTTTAATTATCTACGTCTGATTTTAATGCACTGTCAGCTGAAGCACTCTCAATTTCGTTGTATGGGGAACTGTGCAATGACAATAAAGCCTATTCTATTCTATTCTAAAGTCATGTTGCAGTTGTTTACATTTTTTTAAGAAAGCATATAAGTGCATCTACATAGCCGTGTGCACAGCGCGCGTACACCCTCCTGTCTGTTATACACAGGGGTGCGCACAAGCATGACTAAAAATATCAAGATTACAATGCAAAATATTATTGTGTAGGCCATATCAAAAATGCATAATAATAAAAGGCTCCATAGGTCAAAGACCACATACCTGTCCCTCAGTGAAGGGGAATGCCCCATTAAATTGCTTTCAGCCCACTCCGTCAACATCCAGGCGATGTGTGATCGTACGTACAGTCAGGTCCATAAGTATTTGGACAGTGACACAATTTTTGATGTTTTGTCTCTGTACTCCAGCAAATTGGATTTGAAATGGAACAGTGACCATAATGAAATTTAACCGCATATATTTTGTAAAATAACAGCCCTGTCGGGAACTCATAATGGCTAGTCCGAATAATATAGATCATACTATTGATCCATATAGCCTATTTCTTGATCGCGCTAAACACGCACGAGCATGTCTGTGTCGCCATCATATAAGCAATCCACCAAGGTGGAAAAGCAGGGAAGGGAATGGGATATGACATTTTGATTGGTTTATTACATGTCACGCCCAAGACACACTTATAATTAATTAAGAGACTAGGTTCAGCCCATTTGCAGGTTGCGCCGTGCTTAGCGCTCAAAAAACACGCCGTCAAACTAGCAAAAGTGGACTTGGACACGCCTTAAATGCACTTTACGCCGTGCGTTTAGACAAAGCGCTAAGATCGCTAAGCTAGAGGCCTCAGTTATATGAGTTATATTACACAACAGGATGTGCATGAGGAAATTCTCTTTATAACAGGAACCTCTCATAAATGTTACATTTCTGACTCAGTGTAGCTCAGCATTTTGCTTCATTTTATCACATTTTCTTCAAGCTAGAACAGTAATAATTCACATTATATTGAAAAATCTGAAAAGGTGAGTATACTTGTAAAATATGCTCAACTGTTTTTATGATATCCCCATGACTTTTGGAGATAATCATGACTTAAAATATCTATCTCCAACTTCAGTGGATATGCTAAATCCAAAAATAGAATATACTCTATGGCATTAGGCCACGGTTGTGCTGCTGGTAATCCCGTAGAGTCCAATGCAAATTAAATGCAAAATTGATAACACAGTGGAAAATACCCAAGGATACAATGCAAAGCACAAACATGGATATCAGTTACAGAGAGAACAGAAACACTAACTCTTTCATCTGATGTAAAATAGCTTAACCACTAGAGGTGAGAGGTTCTTAAAAAGCAAGATAAATAAATCAATAAATCAATAAATGTCCGCGACTGTGATTATCTGAGAAAACATAAATCATCACTTTATGCAAAAATGTAGAAGGTGCAAATTCAGTAACTTTCTCCCTTCAGATTTCTCTATCGTCTTCCATAGTGAAACCAGACGCCTTCTACATTTATGTTTTCTTTGAACCCCCGGGGACTGGTCTCAAATGCCATCCATGAATGAACAATATCAGATAAACTCTGTTTGAGTATTGCGATGTGAAGTCTATTGTGCTTCTTAAAATCCCAATACATTGAAATGTATTGCAGGGACCTGTTCTTGGCTTTAAAAGCCATTGAAATGTATTGCAGGGACCTGTTCTTGGCTTTAAGAGCCATTGAAATGTATTGCAGGGACCTGTTCTTGGCTTTAAGAGCCATTGAAATGTATTGCAGGGACCTGTTCTTGGCTTTAAAAGCCATTGAAATGTATTGTAGGGACCTGTTCTTGGCTTTAAGAGCCATTGAAATGTATTGCAGAAACCTGTTCTTGGCTTTAAGAGCCATTGAAATGTATTGCAGGGACCTGTTCTTGGCTTTAAAAGCCATTGAAATGTATTGCAGGGACCTGTTCTTGGCTTTAAGAGCCATTGAAATGTATTGCAGAAACCTGTTCTTGGCTTTCTTAGGAAGAAAGACAATATTAACACACATTTAAAAATATATATATTGCTCAACGTCCTTAAATACGATCTAAACATGATGTCTGGGCACTTTATGATGTGCATTTTTGCACAGAATTTTGCCTGTATGGCTGTTAAAGTACAATGAAACTTCATTAAAATAAAATGTTTTCGTTTTTAATTTGGAACAAATTGTAGACTTTTCACATTGATATCGTCGAGTTGTTTGTGTTGAATACCACTTTTTTATCAAATGTTCGAACACAACAAAATATGAAAAAGTCTAAAGGGGCTGAATACTTTTTCAACCCACTGTAAGTAACTCACTTTGCACAGTAGACCCGCTCAAAAGCCGCCGTCTTGCTGTTGTCTGTTTTGCATTCCCTCTCCACCTTCTGCGCGAATAACGCTGAAAATATTTTTTTTAAACAATATAACCATTACATTGCCAGACGCAATAATATTTGAGTTCAGACATGAATTTGAATCATTATGAAACGGATATCCCTCTTAACTCAGTCACCTGGGAGACTTCCTGTTAGAGTGGATTTTCACATGCTGAACATACAAACAAACCTTCCTCTTTCTTTACCCCCCCCCCCCCCCCCCATAAAACATGGTTTAAAACTCATTCTGAAATGTCCTTTGTTATGTTCTGTAAAATGCAAGACAAACTTTAAACAAAATTAAAAATGCTTCCAAATGCAGCACGAAATGTCAAACCTTTTCACCAACTAAAAAAAGGAGGCACTTTGCCCAACATGTGCCCTTACCACCTAATGCTATGTGTTCAAAAAAGTCCCATACATTAGGCCTACTGAAGATACTACGAGAGGCGGTGGGGCGGATCCTTCCGTACCATTCTGAACAGCACTTAGCAGGGTGATCAGGACCAGCAGGAAGATGTTCTCCATCACATTCACTTCCATGGCGACTCAGACGATGCGGAGGTATCAGTGTCTGCAAACCAGCACAACAGCACATCAAATACCCTGTCGATTGAGGAAGTGCGTCTATCTTTCACCACTCCTGTCACGCGTTTCCTTCCTCCTGCTCCTGCCCTCTGTGACCACAGGGTCCTCTGCATGTTTCATAGGCTGCCGGTGCTGAAATATGCTGCTTTTTATCTTTCATCTATACGTGCAAATGTTCTTCGTTTTTTTTCCTTATTGATTTCCGGTTCAACCAAAAGGCCTCTGTTCGTGAACATAAAATATAAAAATGAACAGCTGCTTACAGTGCATTACAGTGCATATAAGTGTTTATACTTTTGTATGCACTGTATACAAAAGTATCAACTGTATGTGCGCTTCAGGTGTTAGCTATTCATTTTATATTAGCTTGCATATTTGGATGGAAAACAACATGCTGCTCCAGGTAGTGTACGAGAAATGTAAATACCTGGGAACATGAGCACAACAAGTAGCATACTGTATAATTGCAAAGCAGACAGCTACCCTGCAAAAAAATAACATCCCAGCATGCACATGGTCAAGTATAATAAAAGTGCTGTTACCTTTAATGATCCACATTCCAGAACAGGGATGGGCAACTCCAGGCCTCGCGAGCCGGTGTGCATGCAGGTTTCTTCTGCCACCAGTCACCTTGGCTCAATCAGCTAATTGGGATGGCAGGTATGCCATCTGCCAAGTTACAGCTTGGTGGGGCATGCCCCATACCTATACAGCACCGAGAGTTTGGCACTTTTCAGGGTTTCCTACAGAAGTAACCACAATGACCACAGACTCTCAGCCCTTAAAAACATTAACTCCTGTATGTTCTGACCTCATGTAACCACACAGCATTCAGATACAACTTCACACAATAAAGCCCCAAACTTGGCTTATTTTACCATTTTTTCTCCTTCTGCTTCTTCTTCTTCTTCACATTGTTCCTGCCTACCCAGAAACCCTCACTACCTGCCTGCCTCCGTACTCTCAAACAATAATTCTCCCCATTGGATAACAACATCACATACCTTCTTTCCCATCTTATCACCCAATAAAAACGCTTCAAACTAATGTTTTTTAATCTTAATATAACTAATGGCTTGGTGTTTTCCAAGAAGCTACTGTGGCCTAATGGTTAGAGTTGCTGGCTCTCACACAGAGAATTGGGGGTTCGAGCACAGTCATTGTCTATAAATCCTTAATTCCAACTTGCAAAAACTAGGCCTGCCTTTGAAGGTATTGATATCAAAATGTTGCCAAGTTACAACTAACAATAGTGCCTATTGTAGCTCACACTAAATAAACTAGCTCTATTCCAAAGCAATGCAATCTAAACTTTTCAAAATGATTTAATGCAACTTGGTCCTATGTTTCTTTATACATTATTATTATGTATTTATTTATTTATTTATTTATTTGGAATATTTGGATTTCTATACAAACCTGTGCGGTCCTACAGAGCATAGATATCCTTGTGTTCACAAAATTCTGTTTGCAAATATCATAACTACTATTATGTTAAGAAAATTGGTACTATTACTTATTTGCCATCATCTGACCCACAAACATGTCTGGATAAGTTTGTAAAAAAAACTATATTTATGCTATTTTCTAGGTAACATTATTACTCATTTTAATCTGCATTCATTTATTCATTCCCCCTTTCTCTATTGTACATGATATAAATGTGTTTGTGAATTGTAAAGAAATCTGTAGCAGCAGTTAACATTTTTAAACCTGTACATTTTCTAAAGTAAACTTGCCAACAAAGTGCAACCATATCCTTTCTGGAGTGTAATTATTCATCAACTGTTCAAAACATTCATTTGAAATCATATGTTGTTCCATGAGGCACAATTTCCACATGCTAAGATGAAGAAACACAGGGCCAAGTTGCATGAAATAATTTAGAAAAGTTTGAATAGCATTGCTTTGGAATAGAGCTAGTTTATTTAGTATGAGCTACAATAGGCAATATTGTTAGTTGTAACTTGGCCACATTTTGATATTAATACTTTTAAAGGCAGGCCTAGTTTTTACAAGTTGGAATTAAAGACTTATAGACATCGCTATGTAGGCTATGCGTGAGTAACTTGGCTTTTTTATTTTAAAAAATCAGATTAGTCATATACACCAACACCGATTCACTCATAAATTAGACCACAATAAAACACCACAAGACATACATACAGGCACAGGAACATTCATCAGCTGCTGTTCATATTGCAGAATGTAGCTGACATTGGTAACTGTATACAATGTACCTGACATTGCGGTTTGCATCAAAACATTAATCAATGCGTGTGGTTACTAAGTATAGTGATACAACATTTGCCTCGCATTTCAGGATGACAATGCAAACATTTCAGGTGAAGGATAATTCACTTCTTACCTTCGAGACTGTGTTACGATCTATATGAGCTAATTATTTTATTATGAGTATTAGGCCTATCATTATTGCTTATCACTGTTGTTGTGATATGGTATTGTAATATTTACCATTATATATTTAGAGGAGTAGAGTAGAAAAGTTTATGAAAGTGTCACTCCACAATGGTACATACAAAATATAAAAGATACAAATATGTATTCTAGTGTCTTCATTGTTGTATACACCAAGCTGCAGTAGACGCATTTGTAAAGGACTTTAATTGGATCCATTGTGCGCACTACCTTTTTAATACGGCGGGGTTTATATACACGTCGCTGCTGGTTGGGTAACACCTCCGACACGCCCACCAAACGAGAGAAAACGTAGCTCAAAAGCCCATTGCAAACCGTTACGAGGAAACATGTCGTTCATCCCGGAAACCGTAGCGAAACGGTGCATACCGTTTTCAGATTGAACGTGGCCCAGTTAAACCATATTTGCCTCGCTTTTTGTAACCTAATTGTTTGAAATATAGCACAGTGTGAATGACTGACTTTTATTCTTCATGGTATGCATATAGCTACTTCTAACATAATGTTGCTTAACAGGGTAATGAATCTCTCTAAACGTAAAAAGCACCTAATTACGAAAAAACTTGAAAAGCTTGTTCAAATAATTGGATTGCAATGTTTTGAACAAATGACGGATTTTATTTTGCTTTCTTTAACTCTTAAACTCAGCGTAATAAATGTCTTCCCATATGGTCTAGCGGTTAGGATTCCTGGTTTTCACCCAGGCGGCCCGGGTTCGACTCCCGGTATGGGAAAGGAATCTTTTGTTACCGATTTATAAGCAAAAAAAACTGTGAATGTTAGCTTCGCGTCTGTAACATGTACGTTGTAAATCACACAATTGTTATACGTTGTCATCACCATAACCGTCATATTTGATACAGCAATACAAAGTAGGCAGAAGCAGCGAAGTTTCCGTAGTGTAGTGGTTATCACGTTCGCCTAAAGGTCCCCGGACGGAAACATGCCTGTTTTGCCATTTATTTCCAAAGAAACTGTACTAAACCATGCACTAAACTTTAGAAGTGTGACAGGCACATAGCAGCTTAACTACTTACTTTTATATATCTCGCAACAAGTGCAGGTCGTTTTAAAAAATATTAGCTTTGCATGCCAGTCAGAATATTGAGATGCGGGCTCACTCGATGACTGAGCGTGTTCAGATTATTATGGTCATGAGCTAGCTAGCGGATGCATACCGTAACATTAGTACCAAATCTTCCCCGCTAGATGGCACATGGACCTCGCGATTTGCACCCGTTTGCCTTTCTTGCGACTCCAGACCATAGACTGTATAAAAATAGCTCCAGACCATAGACACGCTCTCCAGACCATAGACACGCTCTGTAGGCTGCCGCTACTCCAGAGTCCAGGACCAGACATTAGCCTCCGGTCTGTCACCCGACTGTCCGACATAGTAGCCTATACAACTACAAGAAATCACGTTGTCAGACAATATAGGCCAATTTAGCTGGCTGTAATCGCAATGCAGAGAATAATACAATTAAGGTGATTGTGGTAAATGCACAACCAGCAAGTTGTAAACTATTAGTATGTCAAATGTTTTTTTTGTTTTATTACAAAAACGCAGTTAGCCATCCAGCTAGCATCTTTTCAGTGCCATATTGTCTTTTTTCCGTAGCCGGTTGGCCAAATAGGCACGCCGTAAACTTTGAAACGATTGTGACAGCAAACAATAGTAAATGTAATAGATAACCAGCTAAGTTGCTGTAAATACAAAGCAAGCCCATTTCATTAGCTATAACGTTAAACGAAAACGATATGTTACGACACGCATATCGGCTTTTGCGGGAGACTTTAAGACGAACGGTAAAAATCGGTACAATCAGCTGTTGTGAGCAGGCTACAATTGGATCGCGAACAAGCTTCCTTATATTTTCGCCAAAATAGCGAAATTAATAAACGGCTAAATATATAGGTTATATCAACATGTCAAATTACGCGGTTTAAATCTTTTAGAAGACAACATTTTAACTTTAGTGTTAACTTAGCCAGAGAAACCACTTGCTATTTATGTTAGCTAGGAACAAACGAGAAACCTAATTCAGACCGGAGACCCCGTCCGCACAACTAACGTTACCATTATCACGGTCTTAGATTTGACACCTAGCACGGGGTGCATTTATGATCATTACATAGGTAGGTTTATTGAAATTACTTCCGAAATCCGTTAACAAGGTTTTTTATAGCTAATCTTGTATTTTAGACATATCGATGGAACATAGCTAACCGTTCGTAGACTGAACCAACGTTAGCCGCGCAAATGCGTTTAACATACTTTTCGCTATATTCGTCTCGATATTTTAGTGTGAAACTAGCCGGTTGTTACCCAGCTACACTGAATACAAGCTAGGTGAAGTAGTCTTTTTTTAAAACTAGGTCAACTTGGGGTTAACGTTACTGCCGATGACGTGCTTTATTTCTATCCACGCTTAGCGAGCTAATGTTCTTTCACCAAATTTACTTACTAATTATCCATCACAATTGACATCCTGTGGGAAAATACGTTTCATGGTTCATTAGGGCGAAAAGACAATCCGGTAACTTTAACGTTAATCAGTAGTAATGAAATAAGGATTATACAATTTACAACTCGAGGTATTCTCTTCAATGCAACTTTGTTGTTGGCCAATACAGACACGTTCAGGATACGAATGCAAGGCAATTCGTTGATTTGTATGGCACACCTTGCATTGTCCCGTCCATGACTGAATTACGCGATGACCCTTTCGCACGCTGAGCAGGCTGCATTAACTGCAATTATGAGCACCACTTGGAAACAAAGGTTACAGTTGCCGTTTCAAGATTCAAAGGAAAGGCTTGCTACGTTTCTGGGATCGATAATAATACACTTACCGTTTTCGGATGTTGAGCGAGATTGCCGTTCACCGACATCAGCGCAGGAAAATACTCCAAATGATACCGCGATATGTTCTTGTTAAAATTGTGAATTTCACCACAGTATTTTTTTCCTGTCAGAAATACAGAATGAACTAGTGAAGCATTTTAAAGTAGCACAGTATAACACTCAACAGCCAAGGGTCAACTCTTCACTCGGGTCTCAGTTGGCCATGGCGTTTGAAGGGTGTTCCAAGTTTTTCTTTGAAGAGCTGCCAGGACACTATTAGGCAACGCTTTTATCACTCCAATTGTGAGATTTTTAAAACTCGAATTTATAAGTAGTTTTTCCACCCATTTAATTTTGGAGATCAAAACTTTCAACCTGTCCAGTTTTATTTACCCTATATTGGTACTTTACAAAGAACCCTACAGTATTTTCCAATGTACAGGAGACTAAACGTCCTCAGTCTTCTATTCAAACCAAAAATAAACGGTCACCTTCCAAAACATACAAAACGGAGCACTTTTTTTTTTTTTTTTTTTTTTAAGCCAATGCTAAATTAGTTAGCTGTAATTTTGAAAGTTCTAAAAAAGATATTTTAAAAAGCAGCCTCCATAAACTCTCCCCGATGTTTTCCCCAGTTTTACGGGAGGAAATTAAAAGACCTCAATTCCCCCACATCTTCTGAAACACCATAATTCAAACAGATTTGTGTCAGGGGAAATTTCCCCGTTAAACAGGCATTTTAATTCTCCAGAGTTTCAAATTTATATTTGGGTTGGTTCAACAATACAATAAAAAAAACGGAATAAAAACAAATACAAAATTTCCCATCATTCAGACTGCATTCCAAATCCAGTTTTTGTACTCTGTCCACTTCGTTTTATTTTTCACAGTTTGTTCTTAATGGTTTGTATTCAAGAACCCCCATACAAACATTACTATGGTCAACAGTGAACAAAATTTGATTTATTTATTGAGACTAAGAAACTACATTCGCATTCTGGTCCTGGGCCAATGAACATACACAATATGCATACCAACAGACAACCATATAAACTCCCTTGAATTGACAATAATTACACAGTAGTTAATTTTGTACAAAATATGTTAATTATTGTCATCCCTCTTTCTCTACAAAAAAATATCAAACTCAAGACATACAAAAGAAATAAAATTTAAAAGTCAAACATCAACATGAACTCAAAGAGGAGTTTATGAATTCTTCTGTTTGCGTAGTGCAGTGCAAAAAGTTCAGCGCCAGAGCTTGGCTGGCCAGTGAAAAGGCGTAAGATCACGCTAATTAAAAGAACATGTCCAACATGTTAAAATCCACATTCTCGCTGTGACCCGGCTGAGGCACGGGGCCAGACATGAACTCTTCCAGGAAGTCGTCTTTGGCGGGAGAGGGGTCGTTTCCCGCCTGCGTGGAGACGTCCCAATCCATTGCCCCTCCCCCTGGCTGCGTGGTGGCGGGGGTCTCGCCCACGCCCTCCTGCCCGGTGACCAGCATCTCCAGGAGGCCCGTGCTGTCCGGGGACAGGTTGCTGGCGGTGGTGGCGGGAGAGAGGAGGTCGTTGAAGAACTCGTCGTAGCTGGAGTTGGTGCACAGGGAGGTGGTGGAGCTGACCGTGTAAGGGGAGCCGATGGCCGTGCTGTCCGGCCGCTGCAGGCCGCCGGCCTCCTTCCCCATCATGTGTTCCAGGTCGGCCAGCATCTTCTTCTTCTTCTTCAGCTTCTTCATGAGCTTCTCGCGCAGGCTGTTGGTGTCGTTGAGGATCGTGGTCTGGGTTTTAAGGACCTTGGTAGGCCTAAGGGGGGTGGTAGGTGGGAGGCCCTCCGTCCCACAGGGCGGTTTTAGGGAGGTAAGCGCCAAAGGTTGCGGGCACGGGGACTTCAGCCAGGGCTGCTTGAAGGGCGCGTTTTTAGCGCTCGAGTCGTCGCTGCGACATCGGTTCCCGTCGGACGACCCGTTAGTTACTGCGGCGTGCCCTCTGGCCTGGAAGCCCCTGAACATCTCGGCGGGCTTGCCGGGAAGTACGTCTTCGGTGGCGAGCTTCAGAGCGGGCTTGTAGGACAGGGAGTCAAGGTCACGTTTTGGGGGAACGGGGGTGGACTGGAACGAGGGTTGCCTACCGGGCAGGATGGGCGTGCGGGCGTTGGATAAGACAGAGGGAGTGGGAGTCTTGGTAACGGAAGAGCGTGGGTCTGGGATGGAAGACGGTGGCTCTGGGGCAGGAGAAGGCGGGGCAGGGGCAGAAGAAGGCGGGGCAGGAGCGGGAGGAGGCCGGTACGAGTGCTGCCTGAGCAGGTGGGACCAGCGGGTGCTGGAGAAGGCAGAGGAAGTGAGAGCGTTGCTAACAAGAGGAGGCGGGGTCTCCTTGTCTTGCGGGGTCTCCTTGTCTTGCGGGGTCTCCTTGTCTTGCGGGGTCTCCTTGTCTTGCGGGGTCTCCTTGTCTTGTGGGGCCTTATTAGCTTGCGGGGCCTTATTAGCTTGCGGGGCCTTATTAGCTTGCAGGGCCCTATTAGCCACTCTCGTGCTCCTCTTCCGTTTCGGCGGGTTGCAAGTTTTGCCACCGTTGGCCCCTGTGGACGAAACAGGGCCCATTTCCACGGCAACGGCCGGGCTGCTGTCAGCCGGAGTATGCCCGTCAGCATCCGCCTTCACCTCCACAAGAGTTAGTGTGACGATGTCACTATGAGACAGGCCCTCAAACGCGTCCAGGAGGGTAGTGCTTCCGACGGATGAGTCCGGCCCGTTTGGTGATGCCTTGCCGTCCTCTGTCAGCGCCTCCAAGATGTACGTGTCGTCCTGCGGGAAGGTGAACGACAGATCACGCGGGCGGCCATCTGCGTCGCCTGTCACCGTCTCCATGGGAGTGTAGCCCTGGTAACGGCCTCCAGGGCACGCCCCCTCCGGCTTCGCTGCCTGGATCTCCCAGAAAACGATGTGAATTTGATTGGCAGGGACGGGCAGTCTCTTGTGGGAAGTGCATTGTGGGTATTTCAAATCGTCAAATTCAAGCCACGAGCCTGTAGCATAGGGGAATGAAACCAAGATACATTTTCATACCTTTACAAAAACTTTTCTAGCCACCATTGCTTCAAATGTGAGCACTTCTGGCCTAGGTTTCTGAAGCACCAATTAATAATAAGCAATTAGCCAATTACATCACACGTTCTGAAATTACACAGTACTGCCCTGACCAAGCACGTGGCTGTTGTTGTTGAGAGAAATCAAACACTAACCAGAGTCGCCTCGGATCCACGTAACAAAGTGCTTCAGGCATTGATCATACTGGATTACAGTGCTGACAAAGTAATGGTTGTCGTGGAAGTCGAACGAGTAGGCGTCGACATCATTCTGAGGTAGTCCTTCCACAAAGTGTAGGGCAAACACAGAGGAAATGCTAAAAAAAGAAAAGACAACATAGAATAATAAGTAAAGGCATCCTTGCTTTTGTGTGTGTGTGTGTGCGCGTGTGTGCCCCCTACATTAACTGTTCTGTGTAACACCTGCAATACATATCAGGCTACAATTACATTTCATTACTGTTAAGTAGATTTGTGATGTCTGGTGGAACACCTGTGCAGCGTAGTGGTTAGGGAAGTGGGCTTTTAACTCCGAGCCAAGGCTCTGCACTTGTAGCCTTGAGCAAGGCGCTTAACCTGGATTCCTTTTGTAAATATCCAGCTGTATAAAAGCATTGCATGTACAACAATGGAAGTCGCTCTGGATAACAGTGTCTGCCACGTAAATGCCGAAATGTACTTAAAACACCTCACATAAATGTCATGTACAAACCGCAATTCCAAAAAAGTACGTAAAATGCACATAAAAGTAATTAACAAACGAGCCTCAAACCATCACTCTGCTGCCAGATATGCAGTAGATATGGATGGATCACTTGAAGGGTTTTTCTCCCGACTCATTTTCCCATAGAGTTCAATAAGAAAATGAGTCAGGAGAAACAACCCTTAAAGTGATCCATCCATATCTACTGCATATCTGGCAGCAGAGTATTGGTTTGAGGCTCGTTTGATACCTCAGACCCTTGATGACTTAGCCATTTAGCCAACAATGGGTTCCATACTATTCCCGTGTAATTTACAGCTTAATCTAGTCCCACCCCTCAATTCCCATATACATCCATTCAAATGCAGAAAGGTTATAGTATCGCTTGTAAAAAATAAGAAATCAAGAGTCTTTTGATTTCCTTTTATACCCAGGGATGATAGCATCACCTGTTTACCTGTGGAATGTTCCAAACAGGTGTTTTTTTTTTTAACTTCCCAGTCTTTTTTTTTTTTTTTTTTTGCCCGTCCCAAATTTTTGGGAACGTGAGCTGAGGTGCATTTGGTTTCCACTGATACTGCTTGAGATGTTTCTACAACTTAATTGGAGTCCACCTGTGATAAATTCAATTGATTGGACATGATTGGAAGGATTTACCATTGGGGATTGCCATCACCTGCCTATATAAGGTCCCACAGTTGACAGTGCATGTCAGAGCAAACTCCAAGCCATGGGGTCAAAGGAATTATCTGCAGACCTCAGAAACAGGATTGTGTCAAGGCATAGATCTGGAGAAGGGTACGGAAAAATCTCTGCAGCTTTACAGGTCCCAAAGAGCGCAATGGCCACCATCATTCGTAAATGGAAGAAGTTTGGAACCACCAAGAATCTTCCTAGACCTGGCCGCCCGGCCAAACTGAGCAATCGGGGAAGACAGGTCTTAGCCAGGGAGGTGAGCAGGAACCCGAGGGTCACTCTGACAGAGCTCCAGCGTATTCTTGTGGAGATGGGAGAACCTTTCAGAAGATCAACCATCCATGCAGCACTCTACCAATCAGGCCTTTATGGTAGAGTGGCCAGACGGAAGCCCCTCCTTAGTAAAAGGCACATCACAGCCTGCTTCGAGTTTACCCCTAGAGGACTCTCAAACCATGAGAATCAAGATTCTCTGGTCTGATGAAACCAAAATTGAACTTTTTGGCCTGAATACCAAGCGTCACGTCTGGAGGAAACCAGGCACCGCTCATCACCTGGCTAATAACATCCCGACAGTGAAGCATGGCGGTGGCAGCATCATGATGTGGGGATGTTTTTCAGCAGCGGGAACAGGGCGACTAGTCCTGATAGAGGGAAAGATGAATACAGCTAAGTACACCGAGATCCTTGAAGAAAACCTGCTCCAGAGCACTCTTGGACCTCAGATTGGGGCGAAGGTTTACCTTCCAACATGACAACGACCCGAAGCACACAGCCAAGAGAACAAAGGAGTGGCTTCGGAGAAAGTCTGTGCATGTCCTTGAGTGGCCCAGCCAGAGTCCAGACCTGAATCCAATTGAACATCTGTGGAAAGAGCTGAAAATGGCTACGTACCGACGCTCCCCATCCAACCTGACGGAGCTTGCAAGGATATGCCAAGAGGAATGGGCAAAAATGTCCAGAAACAAGTATGCGAAGCTCGTAGCTTCTTTCCAAAGACGCCTTAATCTTAAGCTGTAATCGCTGCCAAAGGTGCAGCAACCTAGTATTAGGCTAAGGGTGTGTACAGATATGCAACCCCTAAATAACCTATTTTTGTCAGTAAAATAAAATTTCATATTTTCTAAAAACCTGTTTTCACTTCGTCATTATTGGCTATTGTGTGTAGATGCTTGAGGCAAAAAATTAACTCAATCTATTGTAGTATAAGTCTGTAATGTAATAAAACGTGGAGAAGGTGAAAGGGGTGTGCAGACTTTCCGGCTTGACTGTATGTAAAAGAGAATTTACACATCACTGCTTTCTACTTTTATGTGCATTTTACATAATGTCCCAACTTTTTTGGAATTGGGGTTTGTAAATGTAAACTCAAACCAATATGTAATATAGACTCTCCCAATCCTGGTCTTGGAAACGGATCAAATAATTTCAAACACATAAAAAAAACAACAACATTAAGATCCTGTGGCTGTCTGGACATTTGGACATAAAAAAATTAGGTGGCATAAAAATTAAAAGAATATATGGCAAGGTACAGTGAGAGTGAAGATCACCATGGCGACAGACTCACCTTTTAAGCACCATTTTCCTGTTCTGGAGTTTTTTCTCGCAGCTGTTGCACTGAGTGTAGTGGACGGCGCACAGGGGATGCCAGTCCGCCAGCACATCTGTAAGCGTGGTTAAAGTATTCTGGCATCTGCAAGTACAGCCACAGCGGACAATGTTTGATTTTAATATACATATTCCTGCTCTTCCCACATGCTGCCCTCATAACGGTCTGCCGGGCAGGCTTCCAGGTACCATTCAAACTCATTTTCATTTCGGCGCTGATCCTGTTCCTGGCCTGCACCCACCCCCATTTAATTCTCATTTTTGTATCTTAAATGGTCATTCAATGTTAAATCTTCTGATCTTTTGTTTATGTCATGTTGTGACACAAGCGGAGGATAGGGTGCTGCTCTAAGCCAGGTTCGGGCTGTTGTTTTGAGTGTTCTTTCTTTCCCACTGGGAAGCTTCTTTTTCTCTTTTTAAAGGGTAACAAAGCACTAAAACCACTTATTTTAGATGAGAACTGATATATTTGGGTTTTTTCTAAGTATTACCGATTGATCCTGGTCCAAATCTTGACAAATTACTGCAGTCAGCGCAAAAAAGCATAAACTTTAAAAATCTGGCTCAAAAGTGTCTCTTGTGGTAAAATGTTAGGTAGTGCACGTTAAATCTGTGATTGGCCAGAAATTTCATCCAGCTGACGTATTACTCCCGGTGACAAAATAGAAACCTGTACAGCTACACCCACCGATAGTTTTGCGTGAATCTGCGTGGAGAGGAGATAGAGAGCGAGCGAGCGAGCGATATAGCTAGCTTAGAGTTTAGCTTTTTTGAATATTCTAGTTATAGTAGCTTATTTATTTTAGGTATTTATACCATGGCTTGGATAAATACAAGATTGATTGGCTGGAGGGTGGGCATTTAATTTGTTTATACCATGGCTTGGATAAATACTCTATTCTTATTGGCTGGAGGGTGGGCATTTAATTTGTGTATACCGCCCAGCTATAAAGTAGCGCTGGCAACATTTTAATCACCGTTCTAAATTAATACGTCATCTATGTTATCTGTTGCCATTAGAGTCGGCCCTTTTATGAATGGTGACCATAGCAACACCAACATCTGATTGATAAAGTCGGCAAATAACGCAAAATCCGCTGATTTAAAAGTTTGTATTCGCCAAATATCTTAGTTACAACAACTTTAATCTAGCAAAGCAGTTTTGTGGTGAGAGGTGCAGTATTTATTCAGTTTGGGAACATGAACGTAACATAGTAGGGCTTTACCTAATGTAATGTAGCCTAACGTTAACATGAGAAACGCTGGTTGTGAATGCGAGCAAGTTACTTCACAAAGCACTTTAATCTGTGTATTAAAAACATTTTATCCAGCGAAATGTCTTAGATATGACAAGTTACATCTAACAGTAACAAACTCTATCTATGGTAGGCTATTTTTTTCAGATGTTAAAAAAGCAAGACAGAGGGATGTAAATTGAGTTGCAATTTTCTTAAATAATGTAACTAATGACAAAAATAACCAAAATTGGCGCTAATTTTATGGTACAAAGTTGAGAAGGAACTATTTATTTCCTTATAGAATCAATTGTTTTCAGAACTACCAACGAGATGTTTTTGCATAACTACGGACAAAATAGAACTAGTAACCAGAAATACAATTAGCAACAAGATGTTTTCTGTTCAAATAGAACTATCAACTAGCAGTTGTGCTTGACAATGGAAAACAACATGCCAAAATGGCCTCAGAAGGATATTTCAATTTCAGCTGATTAAGTCGATAAAAATAAATAAATATATTTTTGCCTCCGCGTCGGGCATTCAAACTGTGGAACGCCCGGCTCCTCTGTCATTATTGCTTACATATTTTTTTATAGTTGGCTTGATAGGCCCTTGTTTTTTGATAGTTCGTCTTTCAGTCTAGCTTAACTAGCTAGCTAGCTAGTTTAAATATATATATAAATATATGTAAATAAATATATAGGCTACTTTATTAAAACTAAATATATAGTTTAAATCATATGAAAACTGTATCTGACAGGGACATGGAGAGCTACTCTCTGCGTTGCATGCACGGTGTGGATATTTCCGGTATTTTTATGTTCAAAACGTAAGTAAAGAGGTAAGTAAAATATCAATTGTTTACCTTGTTCACACTGTGCCCTTGCTGGCCTGTTTATGTCAAATATTTTTTGTAAACAAACTATTACTCGCGCTGCACGACACTGTTCAGTGTGAGCTGCAGTGCTCACTGTGGACTAGAGCAGTTATTTACATTTTGTTGGTTAATGAAGTCACTTTTTAAAAATATTGTTGAATTTATGTTTTAGGGTATATTATTGCTATATGTGGTATTTCCTACAGAAAGGGGGGATTTGGGTCAAATAGTTGAGCCAGGAGTTGTAGTAGCCTATAGCCTATGCATGCTACACGTTTACCTTTGCAACGTACGTCCCTACAACATTCTCTCCTGGAGAGTTTAGTGCAGTGACCACCTGTGCACCCATTGAAATGGAAACCAATATAGTTGATATCTTGCAGGTAGTGTGACTGCATACAGCCTTTGTAAAATTAGTAGCCTACATGGCGTGGGTAACTATTTGGACAGCATGTGATTTTCTGTTTGCTGGCCGCATCATTATAAGCTGAAATTGGGGCTCGGCAGCAGCTTGAGCTGGCGTGTTTTCTGTGTATGAGTGAGAGAGGTACCAAGAGAGAAAAAGAGAGGGGCAGGGGGCGTGGTCTACCGAAACCAGCGTGTTTTGTTACCCTTTAAGGGTTCGTACTTCCAGCCTTTCCATTTTTTCCGTTTCATCATTTCCCCATAGAACGTCTTTATGACAGCCTCTCAAAAAAATAAATAGAATTACAGATGAACCTCGATCCAACGGACACCGATGCAACGGATTCCGGATCCAACGGACACAATCCGCGAGTGAATATCTGGTCCGAACGTTTAAAACTCCCGGGTGAAGCGAACCGAGACCGCTACTTGAGTAAGCGTCCGCGAACCGAGACCGTTACTTGAGTACGTGTCCGCTTGGCGGCGCGCACGTGTTGTTTACAAGCGTACAAGCATCGGTTTGCCTGGTTGTTGTGCGCTACATATCTCTTGTTATAGTGATTTCGTCGCTGCAACGGACAAACGGCTTTAACGGACAACTGATCCCCCCTATTAGTCCGTTGGATCGAGGTTCAACTGTATATATAAATAAAAATAATAAACAGCTCTGAAAGTGACAAATTCACAAATAATAATAAATAAATAACTATGCACAAAAAATATATATACATTCTCTTCAGGCATTGATCATACTGGATTAGTGCTGACAAAATAGTGGTTGCTGTGGAAGACAAAGAAGTAGGCATGTTCATCACCTTCCTTCCTTCAATGCAGAGGTATTTGCATTTTTTTTTTGTTTAACCAGTCATGAGCACGGCGGCGCGATTGGCATTACCTGGTCCTGGAGGTGTAGCCACAGGCAGCGCACTCAAAGTCCCAGTGGAAAGTGTGCTTGAACAGGGCCTCAGCTGGGGAGTCCAGCCTCAGGAAGGCTGGCAGCGCAAACACTGGGGTCTCCTCCTGTCCTGCAGGGGGAAACACAGTGCGAAAAGAGCAAGACTTACACATGGGGCCGTGTCCAAATCAAGTGCCCCATCTACTGTGTCCTGTGTACTAGCATACTGTGTACAGTTTACTGTACACCGTTTAGTATCTGACATGATGCGGCATGCAAAGAAATATCCACAAATTAGTACATCATCTGGGGATTTTAAGTACACTACATTTAGAGAACACTTCGCCCAATTAACTTTCTCCTCCAGTGTACTCAACTAGCATACTCAATAGTGTGGAAGGGCGCTGAGTCGGACACAGCCAGGTTCTCAGGTAACGCGGAAAAGAAAACCAGTGGCTTAGCAAGCCACGTAGTGCAGGTGCGCTGATCAAGGAACAGGTTTGCCCCCGCCCCCGTCCATGTCCATGTCAATGACGAGGCAGACGAAAACTGATCCGAGATCAGTGATGAAACTCGAGGCGCTTTATGAACGTAGGTTGGCCACGAGGCCCTCAGAAATTAAGAGCACAAACCATTACGAACTGGCACTACAATGGCGGTGCTAGACATTCACTGGGCAAGGAAAAGGCTTCACGAGGAAAGGCTTTGCGTGCTTGTGTGATTTGTTAGGCGGATATAAAGTGCAGTCAAACAGGCCAGGCATACAGACATACCTGGAGCACGTATGCATGCATCAGCTGATATGCTGTTCTGGTATGTTGAAAATGCAAGCTGCCATTAAGAAGAGCCATTGGATATAACAAAAATAGGTGCAAAGCCCAGGAGAGTATACTACAAAGCAGGATTACAGAGTGAGAAGGATAACAGCACTGAGTAAAACCTGGAACAGCTCTTTGTCCTTCAGTCCATGTTCCAGATTTGGGAGGATTCTGGGTTTTACTCAGTGCAGTTATCCAGCTAACTCAGTAACCCTGCTTCATAGTATACCCCCCCGCTTTTGGGTTCGACACTATGAAAGGGTTGTGCCGTAACTTAGACATACCAAGCACACATCACCTCGTACGCGGTGTTAACACAAGCAGCACACGTCACCTCGTACACGGTGTTAACACAAGCAGCACACGTCACCTCGTACACGGTGTTAACACAAGCAGCACACGTCACCTCGTACACGGTGTTAACACAAGCTTAACACGTCAGCTCGTACACGGTGTTAACACAAGCTGAACACGTCACCTCGTACACTGTGTTAACACAAGCTGAACACGTCACCTCGTACACTGTGTTAACACAAGCTGAACACGTCACCTCGTACACGGTGTTAACACAAGCTGAACACGTCACCTCATACACTGTTAACATAAGCTGAACACATCACCTCGTACATGGTGTTAACACAAGCAACACACATCACCTCGTACACGGTGTTAACACAAGCAGCACACGTCAGCTCGTACACGGTGTTAACACAAGCTGAACACGTCACCTCGTACACGGTGTTAACACAAGCAGCACACGTCACCTCGTACACGGTGTTAACACAAGCAGCACACGTCAGCTCGTACACGGTGTTAACACAAGCTTAACACGTCAGCTCGTACACGGTGTTAACACAAGCTGAACACGTCACCTCGTACACTGTGTTAACACAAGCTGAACACGTCACCTCGTACACGGTGTTAACACAAGCTGAACACGTCACCTCATACACTGTTAACATAAGCTGAACACATCACCTCGTACATGGTGTTAACACAAGCAACACACATCACCTCGTACACGGTGTTAACACAAGCAGCACACGTCAGCTCGTACACGGTGTTAACACAAGCTGAACACGTCACCTCGTACACGGTGTTAACACAAGCTGCACACGTCACCTCATACACGGTGTTAACACAAGTTGAACACGTCACCTCGTACACGGTGTTAACACAAGTTGAACACGTCACCTCGTACACGGTGTTAACACAACCTGAACACGTCACCTCATACACTGTGTTAACGCAAGCTGAACACGTCACCTTGTACACGGTGTTAACACAAGCTGAACACGTCACCTCGTACACAGTGTTAACACAAGCAGCACACGTCACCTCGTACACGGTGTTAACACAAGCTGAACACGTCAGCTCGTACACGGTGTTAACAAGCAGCACACGTCACCTCGTACACGGTGTTAACACAAGCTGAACACGTCACCTCGTACACGGTGTTAACACAAGCTTAACACGTCAGCTCGTACACGGTGTTAACACAAGCTGAACACGTCACCTCGTACACTGTGTTAACACAAGCTGAACACGTCACCTCGTACACGGTGTTAACACAAGCTGAACACGTCACCTCATACACTGTTAACATAAGCTGAACACATCACCTCGTACATGGTGTTAACACAAGCAACACACATCACCTCGTACACGGTGTTAACACAAGCAGCACACGTCAGCTCGTACACGGTGTTAACACAAGCTGAACACGTCACCTCGTACACGGTGTTAACACAAGCTGCACACGTCACCTCATACACGGTGTTAACACAAGTTGAACACGTCACCTCGTACACGGTGTTAACACAAGTTGAACACGTCACCTCGTACACGGTGTTAACACAACCTGAACACGTCACCTCATACACTGTGTTAACGCAAGCTGAACACGTCACCTTGTACACGGTGTTAACACAAGCTGAACACGTCACCTCGTACACAGTGTTAACACAAGCAGCACACGTCACCTCGTACACGGTGTTAACACAAGCTGAACACGTCAGCTCGTACACGGTGTTAACAAGCAGCACACGTCACCTCGTACACGGTGTTAACACAAGCTGAACACGTCACCTCGTACACGGTGTTAACACAAGCTGAACACGTCAGCTCGTACACGGTGTTAACACAAGCTGAACACGTCACCTCGTACACGGTGTTAACACAAGCAGCATTTGCTCATGATATTTGTACATCAGCGTCCCCAACCCTGTTCCTAGAGATCTACCGGCCTGTAGGTTTTCATTTCAACCCTAATTTGGCACACCTGATTCTACTAATTGGCAGCTCAACAAGATCTCTAGCTGTTGAATGAGGTGTGCTTTGTTCGGGTTGGGTTGAAGTGAAAACCTACAGGACAGTAGATCTCCAAGAAGTGGGAACCACAGCTGTACACATATACAGTCAGCAATTACCGATCTGTGGATCACGCGCATGGTTTAGGTGTCAACAGATGTGCAGTGGGGGTGGCAAACGATATTTCCCAATGTCTTTCACAACAGTCAAATTAAACTTTGCATAAGCAAAAACACTTTCTTTTTGATTTTCTCATCAAGTAGATCCGAGGCACACACTGTATTAGACAAGTTTCAAAATTTAGTTGGGCTGTGCACCAATATGCACTATTGCAAATTTGGTCAGCAAGCCCCTACAGCCCTGTTACTGAAATCACGGTCCTCGAGGGCCAAGAGCTGCTGGTTTTCCACCCTCCCTTTACCTGGGAGCCAGGTGTGAAGAGTCTTGCCAATCGGCAGCATTAATTGTCCAGTTAATTCCCTGGAGAAAAGAAAACCAGGCCTGGATTTGAGTATCTATGCCCTATTGCAGGGGTGGGCAACTCCAGGCCTCGCGGGCCGGTGTGTATGCAGGTTTTTGCTGCCGCCAGTTAACAATTATTGAATTAGCCCAATCGTTTACATGATCTGATATTTTAATCTACATATCCGCGATATGAACAGCAGCTGATGAATGTTCTTGTGCCGGTATGCGTGTATTGTAGCGTTTTATCGTTCTGTAATTTACGAGTGAATCGGTGATTGTGTGTATGACTAATTAGCTGATTGAGCCGTGGTAACTGGTGGCAGTAAAAACATGCATACACACCGGCCCGCGAGGCCTGGAATTGCCCACCCCTGCCCTATTGCATCTTCATTCCTGGTCTTAGAGGGCCGCAGGGTCTGCTGGGTTTTGCTGTTACTCTGCACTTAATTGATCGATTAAATCAGTTGATAACACAGTTAATTCACCTCACCTGGTTTCTTGGGTCTGAATTGGTTGCTGATATTTAGGCGAGAACAAAAACCAGCATACCCTGCAGCCCATCAAAACCACATATGCCCATGTCTCAGATGCTTAAGTCAGGGGTGTCTCGGTGCGTAGCCTGAGAGGGCCATCCACGACGTCGGCGGTTAAAATCCGACCGCGCGACTCTTGTCCCATGTTTCTCTCTCTCCCCATTCCTCCTGTCTTTCTACACTCGGCTGTCCAATAAATCTGAAAAAGTCCTAAATATGCCTAAATATTGTGCCCTTTGGATTTTAAAAACCCAATTACTTACTTAAATGATTTTAAAAGATTGTGGTACAAAACTTCATCCAAGATAAATATTACGTTTAGAAGTGAAGTATTATACTGTTTAGTATGTGTATCCAAGTAATAGTATCCATACTATTTTAGAACCATACTGTGGAAGTGTCACAAGACGTCCCACCCTTGTACGGCCATGCTCACGTGTTGTTATTATTGTTATTGTTGTAGCGTTGAAGGAAAACGTTAGCAAAGCTGCGGCTTATTTTTAAAGCGAAGCTGTGCATCATATTTATGGGACCAAAATGTTTGTTTACTTCATGAAAAGTATGCTTTGGAATATCCCAGAAATCTTCAGCAAAATCCCAGAAATAAGAAACTCACCCAGGGACTACATTACATTGAGAGAACATTTGGTATACTTAACTTTCTAATCCAGTGTACTCAACAAGCATACTCAATATTATGGAAGGGTGCTGATTCGGACACAGTCTAAGACAAAACACTGAATTTACCCAGGATGCATTTCAGTTTTGGCTGAAGCAACTTGAAGGTAGACGATCGTAGGTCCTCCAACTCAATCACCGTCTGGTCAAGGACTGCTGAAGAAACCTTGGCAACCTTAACTGTCATGGAAAAGAAAATGAAAAAATATAAATGAACAGGTGTAAACATGCTCTCAAGATTCAGCCAAAAACATGAATTATATGATAGAAGTTAAGTTTCTGAATGAACCTTCAGGACCCATTTGTTCCTTGGATTTCACGAGATCACAGGCTTTGCTGTAACGATTACATAGTTGCTGGACAGGCGACTTGTTCTTCAGCCTTCCAGGCGCACACTTCCTTAGAGTCCGGCACTGTACGAGGGCCACTAACATAGAATCCAGCCAGCACAGTTTATTCTCATTCCTCCAGAACAGATGGGTAGCAGGAACCATCTTTATAAGTCCATCTTCCTGCTCCACGGTGGGGCTCACTTGCTGCTCTGCAGTGGAGCTCCCTTCCAGCTCATCCGTGGGTTTACCTTCCCGCACCACCGCGGGTTTCACGTCCTCCTCCACTGTGGGCCCCACATTTAGCTCCTCAGTGAACCTTGCTACCTGGTCCTCAGGAATTGCTTCGGGCTCCGCCGTGGGCCTCGCTTCAGGCTCCGCCGTGGGCCTCTCTTCTGGCTCCGCCGTGGGCCTCTCTTCCGGCTCCGTCGTGGGCCTCTCTTCCGGCTCCGTCGTGGGCCTCTCTTCCGGCTCCGCCGTGAGCCCCGCTTCCAGCTCCCCCATTGGCAACTCTTCATCCTCTTCAGTGAGCCTTGCTGCGAGCTCTACAGAAATCGCTTCGGGCTCTGCCGTGGGCCTCTCTTCTGGCTCCGCCGTGGGCCTCTCTTCTGGCTCCGCCGTGAGCCCCGCTTCCAGCTCCCCCATTGGCAACTCTTCATCCTCTTCAGTGAGCCTTGCTGCGAGCTGTACAGAAAACGCTTCGGGCTCTGCCATGGGCCTCTCTTCTGGCTCCGCTGTGAGCCCCGCTTCCAGCTCCCCCATTGGTAACTCTTCATCCTCTTCAGTGAGTCTTGCTGCGAGCTGTACAGAAAACGCTTCGGGCTCTGCCATGGGCCTCGCTTCTGACTCCATTGGCAACGATTCCTCTTCTTCATTAAGCCTTGCCACCTGCTCCTCAAGAAGACTTACTTCTGGCTCCGCCATTGGCCTCACCTTTGGCTCCACCGTGGGCCTCACTTCCCGCTGAACTGTGAGCCAGGTTTCCTGCTCTTTGCTGGCACTGATTACCACCTGTTCTTTGGGAACACATGCTACTTGCTCCACAGCAGACACGGGCAGATTCTCCTTGTCGTTTTCAGAACCCGTTTCTGCTTTGGCCACATCTCCCAGGGGATCCCCAGGTTGCAGCTTGACGCGGCACCCGGGAAAGTCAGCTTCAAGGCAGCCATCATCCTCCCCGAGCCACCTGGAGCCTTCCCCCTGTAGGTGAGCGACTGCTTCTGTGCGCTCGCCATTCCCGTCAAGAGATACAGGCTGCCGAGGTACTTCTTCACTGCAGCCAGGACCCACGTCGTTCGCCAGGCCAGTGACACCCTCCGGATCTTCTGCCTTTTGGCGCTTAGGGAAGGCCACCGCGTCGTCTCCATGACAACCACTGGGACTCTTTCTCTTTCCGTCATCTTTACACTCTCCTGCAGTAAGACTGTTGAGAATTTCTTCCAAGGGTTTGCTCACCAGAGGAAACAGGCACTGAAAACAGAATATAAAGTCCTGTTAGTATCAGAGAGTAAAATTTCCATTCGGTCACAAAATTCTGTGGGGAAAAAAAACACGCAGGGCATGAAATTAACTTTTTCACCCACTGGCCAGAGTGGGTTGTGGATTGTAAAAATCACCAGCCATTCTCAACATTTTACCAGCAACATTAACCTTTACAATATAACACAACCTGGTTGGTTACCTGCCACAGTGGCTGCTAGTTAAAAATCAGACCAGCTCCTGACCGTGAGCTGGTACAGGGCCACTTTTTCTCACACAGGGCCACTTTTTCTGTGCGACGATTTTCCCTTCCCCCCACCCCGGGAGTGGCTGCCCAATTGCCGCTCCCTGAAGACACCGGCCATGCTCGGATCTGGCAGGACCAGGGCGCGAACCCCCGATCCTCGGTGTGCAACTGCACCGACTCTGCGCTTTTACCGCAGCGCCCCTACGGGTGTCAATTTATAACCCTGAAAACATTAACGTACGGTTGATTTTTTCCTCGTAAAACTGAAAATACAAAAGTGAATTTGGTTCTTGTTTAAACACAGCTTATAAACAACAGAAGTAAACAATACCACCTCAAAATTCGCAAATCAATTTCTCACACTTGATGGATGCCATTCATTAATGTTAATGTTGATTCCAGACCTTTTAGGGCGGTCCCAAAAATTTCAGGGTGGAGAGCGAGGCGCTCATCTCTCTAACAACGAGGGCGGTAACTCACCTCTGGGTTTGTGCACAGAGTTATTGACTCATGGAAGTTGATGCGATATGACCGAAGGCCATAAATCTGACCCTTGGCTGTGCACCAGGGGCAGTTCTCCACCAGGGAAGCCCTTTCATTCACCTGGTAAAATAAAACTGTGAATATTAACCATTTGAAGAGGAGGTTTCTTGGAATGTTTTTTTCCCCCTCTCTCTCAAAACTCCAAGTAAGTGTTCTAGAACTTTGTTGATCCAAGTTACCGGTAGTGATTGTTACATCAGCATTAGAAAGTTCAGCTAAGAACATGCTTAATCACATATTTGTGATCTTACGCCTCAAATGGGTTAATGACAAGAAACGGGCACGAGACACGGGGGAAAGACCAGCAAAAAAATCACCACATGGACAAACTGTCAACGATCGAGTATCAACAACTCATTGGTTGCAATGGGCATTCAGAATGCCTGTGAGCTGCCAGTAGGGCAGAAGTACACATCTCTTTGAAAAACAAGGCTGAGGACCTTCAGTATTTAATGAAACTTAGATTGTACACCACTAAAATCGCTAGAGGTATTTGCTTGCTGCTAAAATGTAGTATTTCAATGTTTAATAGGAATCAACACTGGTTGATTTATGTCCTAAAGCGGGGGTGTCGGGGCTTATACGAAAAAGGTCGATGTGGGCGCAGGTTTTTGTTTTAGCCCGACACTACTCTACTTATCAAGGTTGTGATTGAAGACCATGATTAGTTAATTAGTTGAATCAGTTGTCGTAGTGCCGGCCCAAAACAAAAACCCGCAGCCACATCGGCCCATCGGTAAGATTGGGTACCCCTGTTCTAATGTATGAAGCGGGAACCTTGGGAATCCAACTATCCCAGATACCTACAAGAAAATAGTCTTCACAATCATTGAATTTCGGGTTAGGCATAATTTGTGCTTATGTATACTGAATGACTTCCAGGTCTCTGTCATTCCAAACAAAACATCTTACCGCACACCTGTGGAGCACTGAAAAGTCCCAACACAACAGTAGAGCATCACCGTAAAATCTTTCGCCTTTTAGAAATCACAGATTTCCGTTTTACATGGGCAGGTTATGTTTTTATTCTGCCACTTTATAAATGACATTGTGATATTTAAATCCCAATAGCCATGTTTTTGTTCTCTCCTTTGGTTTTGTCAATTCAGCTTTGCGACAAGTGACAAGAGAGAGAACTGAGTTCAACTAACTTTTCCCAAATACCCCGCCGGATCTGGGGCGGTCACCCCAAAATCAGTGCTTTCGCCGTTCATTGGCAAATCACTGGGAATTCCTGGGTCCAGAGCCGTCCGCTGCCATGTGCTAAACATGACCATTTCCCTGGATTCTGGCACGTCTCCGCAAGCGCTGTATAAGGCAAAACAAAACCAATCATTCAACTAGGGCTCGTAGCGTTACAGAAAAACACACGCGGAAGTTCGCCAGTCTATTATAACCTTGTTTCGTTAGCAAGCTCTACACTGCCTGGCCAAAATAATGTACTCTAATATTTCGTTGGACCGCCTTTAGCTTTGATTATGGCGCGCATTCGTCGTGGTATAGTTTCGACAACCTTATGCAGCGTCACATTTATTTCCATCCAGAGTTGCATACATATTTGGCCGAGATCTTATATTGACGACGGGAGTCGAACCACTCCGTAAAGTCTTTTCCAGCACATCCCAATGGGGTTAAGGTAAGGTGGCCAATTCGTGTGTGAAAATGATTCCTCATGCTTCCTGAACCACTCTTTCACAATTTGAGCCCGATTAATATTGGCATTGTCGTCCTGGAATATGCCCATTAATAGGATAACCTGGTCATTCAGTACATTCAGGTACTCAGCTCACTTCATTGTATTGCTGCATAACGTTGCTGAGCCTAGACCTGACCAATTGAAGCAACCCCAGATCATAACACTGCCTCCAGAGGCTTGTACAGTGGGCACTAACCCTGCCTCCAGAGGCTTTTACAGTGGGCACTAACACTGCCTCCAGAGGCTTGTACAGTGGGCACTAACCCTGCCTCCAGAGGCTTGTACAGTGGGCACTAACCCTGCCTCCAGAGGCTTGTACAGTGGGCACTAACCCTGCCTCCAGAGGCTTTTACAGTGGGCACTAACACTGCCTCCAGAGGCTTGTACAGTGGGCACTAACCCTGCCTCCAGAGGCTTGTACAGTGGGCACTAACCCTGCCTCCAGAGGCTTGTACAGTGGGCACTAACCCTGCCTCCAGAGGCTTGTACAGTGGGCACTAACCCTGCCTCCAGAGGCTTGTACAGTGGGCACTAACCCCGCCTCCTGAGGCTTTTACAGTGGGCACTAACACTGCCTCCAGAGGCTTGTACAGTGGGCACTAACCCTGCCTCCAGAGGCTTGTACAGTGGGCACTAACCCTGCCTCCAGAGGCTTTTACAGTGGGCACTAACACTGCCTCCAGAGGCTTGTACAGTGGGCACTAACCCTGCCTCCAGAGGCTTGTACAGTGGGCACTAACCCTGCCTCCAGAGGCTTGTACAGTGGGCACTAACCCTGCCTCCAGAGGCTTTTACAGTGGGCACTAACACTGCCTCCAGAGGCTTGTACAGTGGGCACTAACCCTGCCTCCAGAGGCTTGTACAGTGGGCACTAACCCTGCCTCCAGAGGCTTTTACAGTGGGCACTAACACTGCCTCCAGAGGCTTGTACAGTGGGCACTAACCCTGCCTCCAGAGGCTTGTACAGTGGGCACTATGCATGACGGGTGTAACGGCGACTTTCTTTTTGGCCAGTGAGTGTATATTAAATAGTGTTATATAACGTTACCTATTGCTAGGATACGTTGAGATCAACAGCTGGCGACGAACTCGTACAGTTTCATAATTCTAGAGTACACAATTCCAAGCAAGACAGCGACTTAATTATCTCTGGCACTAAGCAACAACTAGCTATCATATCGTACATAGTGCAAAAAGGGGTTTCCAAAAGTGCCGTCTTGCAACAAGCACATTGTGTACGTTAATGCAGCAACACACTAAGGTAACTTAGCATGAGTTACTTTAAAAAAAGAAAACCTCGCTTGCAAGCGTCCTAAACGTACTTCGGTAAGTTAACCAGCTGTCGCAGTTGCACATCAGCTAAATATCGTGACAAACATCTAGCTTATACAAGTTAGCTGCTAACCTGGGTATCGTGTTCAAACGTCAAAACACTGAAGTTACGCTCACAACTAACTTAGCCGGCGAATTATGTACAGTAACGTTAAGCTATCACTATCAGTTGGTGTATGGGCACACAAGGATATAAACAAGATGGAGCAAGTCACCATTACTTAAACCAGTTGCATATACATTAAAACTGAGGGGGGAAATGCGTTTTCTAATCGAAACTGCGTATTTATGGAAAGTGTAACCTTAATCAGACATAGAAGGGTAGCAACGTTTAGCTAGTGCCAGCTATCTTGCTAACGTAGCCCAATAAAGGAGGCGCCAGTGTCGAATTTTAGTTAAACGTTAGTTACATTGTCAAATACAAGTCGCTAACTACAGTAATGTTAGTCACGATTTAATAAATCATAGGCCTTACCTCTTTATAGAGCGCATGACAACAATAATTAGAGAATATCATCACAAATCCTTTCAAAATCCTTCCATTCAATATTCACAACCGGCCCCTAGATTACATGTGCCGTTTCGTGCGGTCGACGTTCTATTTCCGGTTGTGCTGCAGGAATGATCTTCCCCATTCGGAAACGTGCAGCGCGTGCTTTGCTTGAATTTTGTCATTCTGATTCTGAACTGCTACTGAATCGCCACAGTGATCACGCGGCACGCCTTATGAACACGCAAATAAGTACATTTTTCAGCACATGACATATCAGTCAGAAAAATCAGTTCGCCTCAGTTCTGCTAAACCCAATTGCTAAATTACTATTTTGTTAACGTAAATTATATATCAATGGACATTTATTCTACATATTTAATTGCACACGTAGAATTGCGCGAATTGATATTTTGTTTAATTATGATATTAATGAATCATTATTTATTTCATAATGTACAATAGCCCACATACATTATCATTTAGCAATAGGTATAGCTTGTCGTGGGAGTGATTTTAAATGTAATAATGTTAGGCCTGTGTGGTTTTATCTTTGTTTTGGTATTGGTTTGCTTGTAATGTGCGTTTCCTTATGGTCGCTATCTGGGTAGCCTACTCAATTCAGCATTTAGCCAACAGATTGTGAAGGGGATTTTCACTGCTGCCTGTCTGTCTGGAGAACAGACAGTACCCCTGCTGTAGCCCTTTTTCGAAGAATTAATTAGCATAATTTTCCCAGGAAACGCTTGCTCCTCGTTCATTAATGCGTAGATTGGGAGGCTGCCTTCCCCATACACAAGCATACACATATCATTTGTCTTTGACGATCCTCTCGCAGAATGGCACCATTTCGTGTTTAGTTAATTTTTTTGTTCAGATCCAACATCAGTTTGTTCACCCCGCTTTAAATAATGAGGTAAATGATAGGCTATATATATAGCAAGGGCGAATCATATTATGAAGAAAAAATATGCAATTGTGTGTGTGTGTGTGCGTGTGTGTGTGAGAGAGAAACAAAATATAATCTTGTATGATAAATGTTGCATTTGTATTTTTATTGTGATTCAAATTTAATTTAGCATAGAATGGTATGCCAAGTTAGCCAAATCAGCTTTACTTAGTCTAATTAAATCTGATATGAAACAGCACAGTCTTGGTCTATATCATACGGACTGACATAAATATGGCCTAATTGATGGCCTTGCTTGTATTACTTGGCAATGTTCAGATGCTTTACACTACACAGGCACACATAAATAATGAATTACTGGGATATCTGCATGGCTGTATGATTATAGATTTTTTGATACAAGATAATACACATAGCAAAATCAAATTTCAAGTTTATATCACTACTATACACTTTCAGATTTAGTTTTAATTACTTGAATACTATGTAAATGTATGCTTATATTAACCATGATACATTTAACAAGCACTAAGATTAATAATAAAAAATAAGCTAAACAATAGTATATGAAGAAAGTTATTTTACGTGTATCATATACTGTATGTAAGGCATTGTCGCTCCTACAATTAAATTGAAAGGGCTTTTGTGATTTCTGATTTACTGCATCAAGCAAATCAAATATCACTATCAATATCAAAGAAATATTCTAATTTAATAGAACTTTTTTGAATGCACCATCCTCACAATAAAACATGGGTCTTCAACACAGGAACCACGGGCCCCTGGGGGTCCTTAAAGGTACTGTAGGGGGTCCCTGGCCAGACTTCTTATGCAGACTTGATATGTTGATATACACATTTGGGTAAAAATTTTGAGGTATAAAACATTTTAAAATATATATAACCCTTTTTAACTTATGATGGGGGGTCCCCTGGATGCCTTTGAGCCTGGGTGTGGGTCCCTACTTATGGGTCCCTGGGTCAAAAAAGGCTGAAAGTACCTGCAATAAAGGATTAAATTATGTTTTTTAGTCTTGCAATGAAAAAGCCCTCATCTAGGAAAAATATGATGAATAATCACCTGGTTAAAAAAATTGTACATATTGTTATCAGGCATTATATAATACTGAATGTATTGTGTATGGCTTACAATATACCAATGATTTCCCAATTCACCCAAACATGTATTACATAATTGTCAATTGACCAGATTTAGGAATATCGGAAACACATAGACTTGAATCATGATTCACTTGCATTTGATGAAAGCAGACATACTTTATTAATTTAGATCAGGGGTTCTCAACCCTGGTCCTGAAGGGCCACAGGGTCTACTGTTTTTTTTTCTGGTACTATAGGCTGTGTCTGAAATGATTCCCTATTTATTATATAGTGTACAACATGGATATTCAAATCTGGAATCCAATCCAAACCTCAACTCTAAATCCGGCCCTGGTTTTCTTTCCCTCAGGTAATTAGCTGAACAATTCATGCTACTGGTTGGCGAGACTGTCTTCACACCTGGTGCCCAGGTAAAGGCACGGTGGAAAACCAGCAGTCCTTGAGGACCATGCTTTGAATGCCAGGGGTGTACTATTTTGGCTGTCAGCCATGTTGTTATACATTTTATGGCACTAAAAGTATCCAAAATGCACCGTAATATCTCACAAGCAACTGTGACCACTAGAACGGTGGAAACGAACCATGTTTTGCAAACTGTTTGTGAAGCTTTCTTTTTAAACTTTACTATATGCAAAGATTATATTACGGTGCATTGTGGGATATTTTTAGTACACTATATAGTAAATAGGGAGCCACTGAATGATGACAAAACACAATGTCTGCTGCCTGAATTCCTTATTTATTTAGTACATTATTTAGTGTCCTATATGGACATTACCTAGATAGGGATTAGGGAGTTGTGAGCTATTTCGGACGCAGCTTGAGTGCTTTATTGATCGATTGATTAGGGCGGCAGTGTAGTATAATGGTTAAGGAACTGACCTTGTAACTGAAAGGTTGCAGGTTGGATTCCCAGGTAGGACACTGTCATTGTACCCTTGAGCAAGGTACTTAACCTGAATCACTTCAGTATATATCCAGCTGTATAAATGGATAATATGTAAAAAAAAATGCTTTAAAGTTTTGTAAGTCGCTCTGGATAAGAGCATCTGCTAAATGCCTGTAATGTAATTACACAGTTAACAAACTGGACCTGGGTTCTTGGTTGTGCGTTCATCAGTTTTGAGTGTGTGATTGAACATTCATATTTCTTTTGCTTCACAAAGGCACACATTTAAAGCAAATATTGGGCCATTCAGTGAGGCATACTATAAGACATTTTGAATAGTTTATACTGTACCATCATATAAATGTTTTTGACAACAAAGTACAGTGTAAGTTACTGTAATGTTTAATAGGCTATATGTAGGATGCATTTAACAGTTGACATTTATGCTGTTTGAAGCAAAAATAATCTTCAGCTGGATCACTAAAATCTAACTCAAATGCAGCAGTTGATTACTTGAGGCATTCTAATGGGCAGGTACAAAGACTACATACAAAATGATCCCAATGACAACTATGCCGTCATATCAAAGCAATGGGGGAAAAAATAGAAAAAATAAGTGAATGAGTTTGACTTTAAACTCAATGATGCCACATAGCTACAAGGTTTTCAATTCTAGCATATCGAACTAATTCTAGTGGTCTTGGAAAACAGTCAACTTCAATGGGTTATACACCCTGTGTCATGAACACTATAGGGCTTTTGGCAGGGCTAGCATGGTTGGAATGTTGGATCCACTATTTCTATTTTGTCAGTTTGTCAAAATATCTGGAGCCTGCAGCAGAGTTTGGTCCAGCTGAGTACTGATCAAGCTTATAGCTATAGCACTCATTGCTGCATTTCCTATGTAAACAACCGAGGGTAAACTATAGGTCTATCAACACTTCACGTTTAATAATATGTCTTTAGTACACGTTTTTACATTACAATACTCGAAAACTATGTACATCCCCTTCAGAAAAGCGGTGCCTAAAACATTAATTTAACTGATATTAAAAAACTAATTATTTGCAGATAAAGATGACATTGATCCTTGTGATCACACTATGGTGATGTTTGAAGATACCCTGAATTGGCCATATTCCTTGGAATATCCTATAGATAAGCTTTTCTTGTTTGCTACAACGCTACACACTCGCTCATTCATTTAATGCCCTGTGTGCAATACACTGAACTGAATACTATAGCAAACAGAGTACACTATCTAGAGCAGCAGCCCGCCTGAATCCGAAGTCAGAAACATGTTTTGTATAAACGCGCCATTTAAAACTTTGGTGACGTTTCTGAAAAGAGAGCCAATCAATTTGCGTCTCTTATTAGGACAATGGAATGGCATGGACGAATCAGATAACCCGGAGTGTTGGCGGTAGCCAATGAGATGCGAGCCCCACCGAGAGTAATGTTACAGAACCGAGGACCGAGTGAGGAGACTGCGTATCGCTATAGCTCCCCACATACAGCCATTGCAGTGTATTGAGATACAGCGACAGCCCCTTGGTAAGTATCATACACCGAAATTTCAAAGTACGGGTAAGTAAATGATACGAAGAAAAGACAAACATTTTTAATGCTAAAAAATAGACAACAGTGTAATATAAAAATGTTGACCTCGGCGAAATTTTTCTACGGATAAAAATATCAATAAAAACCTTTTTATTAACTAGCTAGCGAATGGTAGCGACCATGAGCTAGCCGCTCATTGTGGAAAAATTGAAATAAAAAATACCTCTATCTACATTTGCCTCAGTGAACACATTTTTCCCTCAATGTAAATAATTTGTTTTAAAACGGACTGCATATTTACAGGCGGTTGATAAAAAATGAACGAGTAATTTCTCGATTTAAAAAGACCTTAGGTTAACTGAACGGCCAAATTGCGTGCAAACAAGGTCCTTGCACAGCTAACGTTATCTCAGACGAGCCATTGCAGTGTATACCGAAAAGCCTGTCAAGACCCGAGAAAATGTCTATGAAAATCGAAATATTTAAAGAGAAAACGTTAAATCACACCATGTTTTGAAAATGTGTTTAGCCATATAGTTGTTGTTGGCGGTTTGAAGATTTAGGGGCAAATTTACCTTCGGCTCTGCGCTTTACTGTAATGGCTGACTGTACTTGCATAGGAAACAAGGCTTGAACCGGTAGGGGAGCCTTGCTAATGCGAGCACAGTTCGGTTCAACTTTTTTAAACCGCGTTTTGTCCAAAAACGGACCGCAAAAATTGACATCTGGCGCTGGGGAATAAAAATCGCACCTTTCTTCTTTGAAACGGTGTGTTTCTCTAATTTTTCCGACAGCGCTAAAGGGTTTAAATGTTCGCAGAAAGAGAGGTGGGGAGGCATTCCGTGCAGTGTAATGGCTGAGCATTGACACAAAGAGAAGGAGCCATATTCTCTGTGTTAGTGCATGAAGACAAGCGGCCATTCCGAGCTCATAGCAAACTAACTCAATGCAACCCTCACACAGACAGCGTAGCCCAGTGCGCTGCTATACACCGGGGCTGCTGCATTCACATCCTCGTTGAAAAAAAAAAGTCAGAAACACTGACTTTCCTAACGCGTACGGGTTGTTAAAAATCCAACAGCAAGGCGGGTGGAGACATTTTAAGGGGACTTTCTTTCATGAAGAAGGCTTTCTCACAAAATGGAAGAAGAAATATTGCTGTCGTTGTTGACCTCCTTTTCCTCGACGAGAGCCTATATGCGCCATTACTATCGTACTCGCTGTACAGCTATGCAACGTTGCATTGAAATTACCGTTATTTCATGGGGAATATAATACATTTTTAGTATTGAATGCATTTTAAACATTTAGTAAAATCATGTCTAGGATATTTAAAGGATGGTATTTCGACGATTTTCGTCATTTTTATCGCATTTTAATTTTGATTTGAAGTTTTAATAAATTTCACCAACCTTTATAACGATGCATTTGAACATATTTGACACCGTTTAAAAACACATTTATAAAACCTATTGCTAAAATCGCATTTTCTTCCTTTTTTACATTGTGTAAATTCTTGTATTTCTTTATCTTGGAAAATATATAATGTAAAAACTCTAAAATATAATAACTCGACCAACTTTGAAAAGCCAAATTATTATTATTTTTGGCTGTTTTTGCCTCCTTAAAGTGTTAAAAGTTAGCTTGCTAGATAAATCCCGCAACGTTAGACAACAGATCTGAAACTAGGACGTGATATTATTTTGTTTCTTAAATGTGGAAATAGTTTCGATTTCATTAAATGCGATTTGTTGCGCGAGGTCAGTGTTTCCTTTGCTTGTCTACGGCGGGGATGTAGAAAGCGCATAGATCATTCAGGTCGGGCGCATCGATGTTTTTGTCACGTGAGGACGAGAGCTTTTTTTATTGTTTACCAGAAACTTCAGAACCGGACATGTTCAGTCATGGAGCCGCGTTTACCGTTGTTTTTTTTCTGTCTACTGAAGCCAAGAGAGGGAAGGAAATGGTGGGAGAAAAAAAACTGGAATTCCAAACTAGGTATGTCCAGCTTAGCGGCAGAACATAACGTCCTCAAATCCGTGTTCACGTCGTTCCTACCTCTGGACGAGACAGGGGTCAGACATGGAACCGCCGATGAAGTTGAGCATACAGTGTTGGACTCAATTCCAGTAATTTTAATGTGATTATTTGCATTATTATATTTTTTTATTTTACAGATATCTTGAAAAGATGGTTCGAGATCCAACAAAGCCAAGAGGCAAAATGTCCTCTTATGCGTACTTCGTGCAAACTTGCAGGGAGGAACACAAGAAGAAACACCCTGAGGCATCGGTCAACTTCTCCGAGTTCTCAAAGAAGTGCTCTGAGCGATGGAAGGTGAGTGAGCGCATCAGCACAGTGGAATCAACAAGTGTTCATCTGAACGTAACCTCTAACAGTAGTGGCGCATTTAATTGTGGTCATTGAACAGCTCGTACAGTTGTCTTGTCCCTATGAGACGTGTTGTAGCCCTCTACGGTTCCAGATGATTAATTGTTTGCTGTGTTGTAGACCATGTCTGCCAAGGAAAAAGGAAAGTTTGAGGATTTGGCGAAACTAGACAAGGTGCGATATGAAAGGGAAATGAAGAACTACATCCCGCCGAAGGGTGAGAAGAAGAAGCGGTTTAAGGACCCCAACGCCCCCAAGAGACCCCCGTAAGTGCCACTGTTGATGTGTGAATAGGCTGGCTGATAACCTTTGATGTCAGAATCTGCTATGGTGGCAGGTGCTTATGGTGTGAATTTGTGTTCTACTTACATTTTGTTTTGTTTTGTGTGCAACTTTCAGATCTGCGTTCTTCATATTCTGCGCTGACTTCCGCCCGAAGGTGAAGGGGGAAACACCTGGGCTGTCCATCGGGGATGTCGCCAAAAAACTGGGCGAGATGTGGAATGGCACTGCCGCCGAGGACAAGCAGCCGTACGAGAAGAAGGCCGCCAAGCTGAAGGAGAAATATGAGAAGGTAAACCTGGTTGTGACTGGTTTTTGCTGGGACGTGTTACAAATGGTAGGACAGGGATGTTCCCAGTGTTCTCCTGGTATATATGAGGTCATTGGGCAAGCCAGTGGTGTAAGTTATCCAGAGTGACTGCCCGTTTGCTCTGAGTTGATTATGGCCCATTAGGTTTTTTCCCAAGTCTGGGCCTTGGTACAAAACGGAAATTTGACATTTTGATATCCTCCCCTTTGCAGGACGTTGCTGCCTACCGTGCTAAGGGCAAAGTTGATGCCATGCCTAAGAAGGTCGTGGCCAAGGTGGAGAAGGCCAAGAAGAAGAAGGAGGACGATGACGACGACGACGACGATGATGATGATGACGATGAGGAGGATGACGAGGAAGATGATGATGACGATGAATAGATCAGTTACTCTTGGAGCTTAGATTTCTTGTTAATAAAGCATTTAACCCCCCCTGTACACACTTCACTTAAATAAAACAAAAGAAAACACACAAAAAAGATTAGAAACAAAAACTAAACGACAAAAAAAAAAATAAGTAAGGCTGTGTATATGATGTTTTTAAGCTGTACAGTTTTTTTCTCCTTTTCTTTTTGTATAGTTAACACTACAAAGGTGTCATCTGTGTTCCTTTTTAAAAAAAAAATATTTTTTACTTTTTTGCAGTGGTAGTTCAAGCCAATATCCTTGCCTGGTACAGTTTAACGGGGGTTGTAAAACGGCTCGGAGGCAACGGGATTCCTCGTGCACAGCACACTTATCTAGTTTTATGTGGGGTTGTAGTTCTTTCCCAAATGTACTTGTTTTTTTGTTACGTATTATCATTTTTAAAAAATTACCGCATCATAAGGTTGTTTTACTGTACTTTGAATACCACTCTGTAATTGCAAGTATAAAAGAAAATGCAGCTGGTTTTGTTGACATTCTGAAAGGCTAAATAAAAACTTTTTTTTAATAAAAAATAAATAAAAAACTTTTTTTGTTTGAAATAATTTATCCAAAAGTTCACTGTCACTTTCTAACAATATTGGTTTGAATCCAGTCACCAGTTTCAGAGATGTACAACTTTGGGACTATAAAAAATATTAACATTTTTAGATGGTGTTTTATAACGCATTAATTCAATTATATGTTTTTTTCATGAAATAAATGCAAGCTGCAATCACAATGGGTGTGAACCTCCTTTTACAGGGGAGGGGAGGGAGGATGATCAGGTGTACTGAAAAGACCAGCAAGCTTCTTTTTTTTATTTTTTAATTCAATCAGTGTTCTTGAATTCCTTTGCTTTCAATTGATTGTTACATCAGCATTGGAATGTTCAGTTAAGAACATTCTAATCAAATTTGTGATCTTATGCCTAAAAGAGTTAAAGAAGCTGCAGCCTTTCCGTCTCCCTGACAGGCTACACCAACGGTCCCCAAACCTGTCCCTGGGGATCTACAGTCCTGTAGGTTTTCATTTCAACTCTAATTTGGCACACCTGATTCAACTAATTAGCAGCTCAACGAGCTCTAGCTGTTGAATGAGGTGTGCTTTATGAGGTAGATCTCCAGGAATAGGGTTGGGTGCCCCTGGGCGACACTGAAAGCAGGCTGGTTTCAATCAATTGTTTTCTCGGTTATTAGACAAATTTCATTGTGTCGCTGCAGAGAAAGGATCCAGGGCACTTTAGTCCCTAGCATGTTATTTACACTAAGCCCTTCCTGTTCATGCTCAGGGGAGTATACTACGAATGAGGATTACTGTGTTAACTAGATAACTGCACTGAGTGAAACCCGGAACAGCTCTTTCTACTTCAGTCCATGTTCCAGATTTGGGAGGGTTCCGGGTTTTACTCAGTGCTCATCTATATGTGTTTTATGAAGTACTAGCATCCACAATGTGAATTCTGCTAAAGATACTGAACTTAAGAGTCCGCTTCTTGTCTTGAAATAATACAAGTTGGGTTTTCTGCCAGTCGCATACAACTCTCCACTGATCTAAAGATAACCAATAACCATCCAAAAATGTCTGGTGAGAGTTTAAATGACAATTAATAAGGATGACTCACTGATCAGAAAGGAAGACAACAAAATGATATGAAAGGGGTTGGCAATCACCGGTTAAATGGATGATTAGTAAATTAAATGATGACTTAATGAAAGGACAAACCTTGCCTTTCGCTCAATTTCTGTAGAGCAAGGATGGGCAACTCCAGGGCTCGTGGGCCAGTGTATATGCAGGTCTTAGCTGCTGCCAGTCCACTCATTTACATGATCTGATATTTTAGCTAAATTCCACAATATAAACAGCAGCTGATGAATGCTCTTGTGCCTGTATGCATGTATTGTCGCGGTTTATAATGTCTAATTTACGAGTAAATCGGTGTTAGTGTATATGACTAATTAGCTGATTGAGCCAGGGTGACGTAGAAAAAACCTGCATACACACTGGAGTTGCCCATCCCTGCTGCAGAGTTAAAAAAAAAAAAAAAACGTTAATAAACTGCACATCAATGCACAGTTTTCCCAACATGAATCTTGGTGTCTGAAAGTGACCCATCTTTCAACCATGTTTTCTTCCTTTCACACCAATAAAAGCTGGGATTTCATCAAAATTTGCCTTTAACTTTGATTAACTAATTGAAAGCAAGATTGTTTTTTCTTTCCCACACACAGATTCGTGAGTTCAGCAATCGCTAATACTATCTTGTCAAACAGTCTGCAGAAAAGGTGTAATGCGTAACTTTGACTTTAAGTGTAAAGTAAAATTTAAGGACGCATGTTCTTTGAATCACACCCAAAATCTCCAGCTTGAATTATTGCCTGTCTAATAAACTATCACATGTTCAGTGTAATTACGTGATACATAAAGCCATTTAAAATAAAACTGTTGTCAGAAATGTATTATGACCGGCGGAAAATATGGACATTGAAGTGGCATCGCCCTGTTATTCAAATCATGGTTCTTCTGGGCCGAGAACTGCTGGTTTTCCACCCTCCCTTTACCTGGGAGTCAGGTGTGAAGACAGTTTGGCCAATCAGTAGCACTATTTGTTCAGTTAATTACCTGGGGGAAAAGAGAAACCGGGCCGGATTTGGATTCGAGGGCCAGATTTGAATATCCATGCCCCCAGGATGCAGTAGGCCTACTCTCGTGCAGGGGTATCAAAATGAAGTCCTGAAGGGCTGTAGAGTCTGCAAGTTTTGGAGTTTCCTTGCAATCAGCAGCTAAGCCTTGGGAAGAGGGTGTTCCACAAAGCAGGATTACTGAGTTAGCTGGATAACTAACCAATATCACTTACTGCCCCTCCCCCAGCCCCCCCCCCCCATTTTTTTTTTTTTTTTTTTTTTCCAAAACCTCAAAAAAAAATCCAGGGGGGGATAAAAAAAAAAAGTAAAAGTGTTTTGTTTGTTTTCCATCCATATATACACTAATTTAGTATTTTCCCCCCCTGGCTGAAGAATTATGTTAATTAGCAAATCCAGGTGATTGGAGCAAAATACTGGGGATGACTTTTACTTTATGTCCCCTGGATTTCCACCTCTGGTTTTGAGGGAACAAGAAACAGGGAAAAAATATCTTTTGGGGGGGGGCTGGGGGAGTTGCAGTAAGTGATATTGGTTAGTTATCCAGCTAACTCAGTAATCCTGCTTTGTGGAACACCCTCTTTCCAAGGCTTTGCTGTTGATTGCAAGGAAACTCCAAAACTTGCAGACAGTTTTCATTCTTACCATCGAATCAGGACTGATTTAAACCTGTGATATCAAGTGAGTTAAATCTCTGGTCAATCGGTGGCATTTATTGATTAATTGTCGATTAATTATCAGGTAAAAAAGAAAACCAGCAGTCGCCTCCTACTGGCCTTGAGTGGCCAGATTTGAGTATCAATGCTGTAGGTCAGGGGTCGGCAAGTAAATTTGGCCTCGGGCCAATTTTTTTCTGAGCCACTAGGTGGCGGGCTAGAACATAATAAAAGGCTAATTTAAGTAATTGATCGTTAAAAAATGTGACACGTTCTAATGCTTTTGTCCTCATATCGGGATCTGGTGTAATGATCTGACTTTTCTTTCGAAAAATGTGAATACATTTCTTAACTAGGTAGCAGTGGGGATTACTCACCGAATCCATTGCACTGCAGTATTTTGGCTTGACTAGCGAGTTTGTGTTGTGATTCTCAACAACGTTGAAACGTAGTTTCGTGTTTCAAAAGAAAAGTCCGATATGAGTACCAAAGCAAGTTCAAGTTCAAGTTCTTTTATTGTCACTTCACAGTTTACACAGGTGTAATCAGAGAGTGAAAAACTTTACGTGCAAAACGCCCGACAGCGGACAGCAGTTGTATCAATTAAATATCAGTGTCACAAAGACGCACGAGAGGAATCGATTGACGCATAAAAACCTTGAAAACTGCCTGCGGATTAAAGTGACGTCCATATCACCAGATATCCAACGAATAGTGACCGATGGGAGATGCCAGTTTTCACATTAAGTGAGTACTAAGCCTGTCGTTATTGCATTTAATAGCCTAATTGTATTTTTTATATTTTTAATGAATGGCTCATTTAATTATTATCCCTAATGTAGCGTGTTTGCTCTGTCGTTTCAGGAGCATAGGCCTATGCACCACCACCCCTCGCACTCCATGATCAAGCGGATCAAGCTTTTTTTTGCGCCGATTTTGTTGTTTTTGATGTTTTTCATAAAATTAAACTGAATTTGCTTTGTTACTGTTTACATGTGTGGTGCAGTCACATATAAGTAAACATTAAGTTTGAATGATTTACTGAGCTGGTGTTATTTTTTTCAAACCACACACGGCATGTTGGCTATTTCAGCACCACGCGTTGTCCACCTACTTATTTTGATTCACTACAAGGGGTTCAGCGTCAGTGCAGCCCGCTGCCTGATTGTCTGTGCGTGTCATTCACTCTCAACATGGATAAAAGTACAATAAGCATTCTTCAGGTGTGGGTAGATTCTCTATTCGGACATTATAGCCTATACGTGGGACTGTCGGTTCGATATTGTAAAAAAAAAAAAATTATCGGGCGGGCCAAATATTATTGCTGGCGGGCGACGCCTGTTGCCGACCCCTGCTGTAGGTAAATGACAAGTTTAGATGGGCTGACTGCAAGGCCGTATTATATAGACCGGGCAACCGGGGCCTGTGGTTGGTCGATCCGGCCGGCCATGGCTGACTGGCATGTTCTTGTTATGTATTCTGCTGTTCTTATGAAAGGTTTCACATCTCATATATTCTATGACTGCATCAAGTAATTATGGATTTCATACTTGATGCAATTACAATATTGATTACTTGACATAAAAAGAAAATAAGGTACATCCTTGACGTTAAAATATATTTTATCTTATTTAAAAAGCATAGCGTGATTAACGTGTCTCAAATTGGAATATACTTGGAATTCAACAGTGGCCCCATTTTATATTATTTAAATCTTTAAATTGATCAATTTTATTTAAGAAATTACTTACATACTGCAAAGGAATGGATGCCTAATGCGGGTTAAATCCACAGTTCATATCGCGGATCTGATACCCGCGGATCCAGAATGTCTAGGCAACGCTCCTCAGGTGTTCTGCTAAACAGGTTGAACATATTGTCTGCTATCAGAGTACAGGATTGATTTTACACCAGAAACCCAATGTCTTGTAACAACCCTGTGTATTCTCTATCTCTTGTTGTTTGATTTTTAAGGCTGTTCAAATGAGCTTTCTTTGATCATCCCAAACTGATGTGAGTCTTAGAATTCCAAATCGCGTTCTCCGTGTGCTTGCTGATATATTTCCTTTCAACTTGATTAAGCTCTACATTTCACAGATGTTCTGCGGACTTTGCGCTCGTAGCATGCTTATTGCTGTGACAGCCAATTGCTGACTGGACGTGTCGAGGAAGCCTTGATGTAAACGGTGCAAGTAGGCTACATAGCCTACTACAGTGAATATGACTACTGAAACGGCAGATGGCGTGCATTGCTATGCTAACCAATATCAGTGAAGAGTCGGAGAGGGCGCTGCGTGAAGCTCGCAGTGGCGAACCAGCACGCGGCTGTTCCGTTCGGTGCTGCATCCTGTCTCAGCTGCCACGCCCGCCTGCCATTTGGGCATTTGTTGGCCTGGCATTTGGGCATTTGTTCTCAGGAGCGCGGGCAGATCATTGCCACAACATGCCTCATATCACTCTTAATCTGAGCCGCCTGCTGTTCATTTTTGCAAATTACACAGCAAAAAAGAGAGGACATGAAGCGCCACCCAGAGGTGTTTTTACAACAAATATTGCTAGATTAATGTAAATACAACTACAATGAAAAAAAGGTAAACAAAGCACTTTAAAAAATAAAATAAAAACAATACTTTTATTTAAATTGTATAAGTTACACATAGTAGTTTACTATTGAATCACTGTTAAATGAAACCAAGAACACAAGGCCTACAGGCCTATTAATGAATATCTACACATACATGACCTCGTTGCTGATTTGGAGTATATGCTGCTTGTCTCAATTTAACACTCAAATGGCCTACATGAAGAGCTTTCGTGTAGATTTTAAACAACATGTCACGTTTCTCAGAGTAAACGCATGCTTTTCCATTCTCTCGGAGGGTTATTTTAGTCCCTCGTGGTTATTGGGTTGGCATTTCGGGATTCTCCAGCTGTAAAAGCTTAGTCGTATCAATGAGTCAGCCCGGGCAATACTCTCCAAGAATTTCTAGAGGGTGGGTTTAAATATAGCCACGTCTGAAATGCATTGGCTGCACAAAATTATCCGAAACATGTTCCTGATCTGAACGAATGCCAGAATTGGCCATATGCATTCTAAATGGAATATGTTGATTTTTAAAAACTGCATTATTTTATTAATGCGTATCATCCAGTTGTCATGGTGACAACCATACATACTGCTGCACAGAATTTGACAGGAAGTGAGGTTTTTACGTATCGGGTGAGCTTGGCTGCGTCCCAATATTCTTCACTCCCCACATCCCTTCCTCCACTCCCCCACTACCACTCCTCTCCTACCCGGAAGTAGGCAAAACTGTCTGAACGTTTCGAGTACAAGTATTTGCATGTACCTACAGTATACAATGTACCTGACATTGCGGTTTGCGTCGAGACATTAATTCATATGTAACCCTTAATATGTAATTGTAACTGTGTATTTAAGACCCACATTTCCTCTGCCTAGTTGTCAGAACGTTGATCAGTTTGCCAGTGCCTATGCCTTACTAAGCCTGAGTATATCCTGAGATTCCTGAGACACCCTTTGTTTGACTTCAATTTAGCCTAGCCCCTTTTGTACCTTAGCCTTTTGATTTCTGGTTTTGACTTTTGCTTGTTTACTGGTTTTTGATGGATTCTACTCTGCTTACCTGGCTTTGACATTTTGGTCTGATCTAATAAACTATGTTCTTTGCCTGATCCTGGTCTGCACTTGGGTTTTCTGTGTCCAGACGTTTCAGAATGAATAAAGGAATGAATGAACAAACGTTAAAGATGGACAGAAGTATGACGGGCATCTTCATATTCTCCATGCCATTCTTAGCATGTTTACCATCTCTGGACTGGTGTCTCAACTCAATGAAGATTATGATCTGTCAAACTTCAGATGTTTTATAACAGTGGTTGCATATTAATAAATGGCAATTATGTGAAGCATAGCTGGTTAGTAGGCTACAAAATTGCTATTCCTTTGTTAAATTTTTTAAATTATCATTACGCAAATATCATTAAAAGAATATTAAACTCCTTTTGCATACCTACAAACAGAAACCTAAAACCGAAACTTTTTGAAGTGGCTTAGTGAAAGCCATGCAGAATCAAACATTACGGAATTCTACAACCTCCATTTGGCTTTTAGCCAAACCACAATAAGACTGCAGCTGACCGTGGTATTAATTCCTGTTTTTGTCAATCCAAGAACAGGATGCAGTTTTTTCTAATAGTATCGGTACCACCATATCACAACTGTGTCACAAGTCTTCTGATTATTTCAGTAATTTGTTGCAAATACATAGGCTACAAAGGAATTAAAACATTTGATCTTTGCAGAGCAAACAAATTGGGAAAATGGTGCATGTTCAAACAATTACTGATGAATTTAAGACTTGCAATGTCTTTGAAAACCTCTCTGAGCAGAACACACACACACACACACACACACACACACACAGTCAATACAGTATATACAATGACATTTTAATGTAATCATCATGTAACATCTACCTATGCTGGAGCTATTGATTATGCAGCCTTTAACGTTACCACTAGCTGGGTCAGAAACCACGTGGGAGGACATTATGAAAATATCAAAGCATACATTTCACAGACACGCACACACAATGCCAACTACAAGAACTGCAATACTATAAAACTACGATTTCAAAAGGTGTGTGATAAACCCATTGCGATAAGGCACTGTTACAACCGGTTATAACTAGCTTTGCGCCACAAGCCGTGTCATGAGACAGGAACTTCCCCCCTCGTCATACTCTCAACCGACCACAGCGTCGTTCTGCGGCCATGGTAACATCGGGTAACGGACTGGCGCGGAGAAAAACAGAAATAAGTGTTTCAATCTGAGGTAAAAACATGATTTTTGAAATACTTGCTTATACCCGGTCAGTGATGTGAATTAGAGAAACGTCGTTTCATTGTTTTCGTCTGCATCTTTATTATCTTGCAACAGTAGGTAAACCCGAGGTTATTATTGTGTTGCCATGCAATCCGTTTTGTTGTCTGTGGCCTAAATCTGGGGCGCAAAGTTGGAGATGGCTTATGGGTAATGATGTTTTATGTAGCCGCCCGTTCATAGAAGCTACACATAATATAATATATATTAAAACTACAGCACCCAGTCCGCATCGCATAGATTGGAATTGAGAACAGACTAGACATGGGACAGCTTTCATTTATACAAGGAATTGAAATAGTCCACAAAAATTATTATGCATGAAATGGGCATTGTAATATAAAACATACTTGTATAAAGCGGTAGCTTTAAAATAGTCATATTAATCATTCGCTTGTGAGCTATTTGCAAGGCTAGCTAGCTAAATTAATAAAACAAATGAAAATGTGTTTGTCTACCAAGCTTGACATACATTAGCTTTCCATTCGCATCACAGTGAGGATATGGTCGTTAACGTTTAAATACTGGTTGTGCATTAACCAGTAATGCAAGATGTATCTTTGTTCTAAATATTTTTTTTATATATAACGTTAACCGATGTAGCACTAAATAATGTTAAATTCCCTGTCACCATTACCGATTGCACAGTTTGTATATGCACAGGATATGCCACAGTTATTTGTATAACGAAATTATCTACTATTACCCTAACTCTCTAAATTCCTTATGCTCCCCTGTGTGTGTTCGCTACATTCCTCATTCATAGCAACATGAATTTGACGGAAATCTGTGACAACGCTAAGAAAGGGCGAGAGTATGCCCTGCTTGGAAACTACGACTCTTCCATGGTGTACTACCAGGGCGTGATGCAACAGATCCACAAGCACTGTCAGTCACTGAGAGACCCAGCGCTGAAGGTCAAATGGCAACAGGTAAACGAGCTAATTGGAATGGTACAGTATTTGAAAATGCACAAGTGTGTATAAAATTGTTTTTCCTTCAATAAATATATTCATCCATGTTCTAAATAGCATATTTTATATAGATTATATTAAGAGAATTTCAGATTTACGCATGAAATATATTAACCTAAAATTGTTAATCTTTGAACTTATTTATATATTTATGCATTTATTTATTAATTTTAATTTTAGAAAACAATGGATTTGATATAGTTTGACATCAGTTTGATATTGATCGTTCATAACTGGATATTATATACTCAAGTGACTCCACTACATTACCTCAGTCATAAAGTTGTCCTATACGAAGAGCACAGTGCCTTTGTGCCATCAGTACTTTTCTGCTTGGACAGTCTCAGCGTTATTGTTTTCTGTTAGAGGTTGTACACAGACAGACATCACAGCAAGCTGTTGGCATCCCAGAAGGTGAATGACAGTTTACTGATGTAGCTCGGCCTCCAGCTGTTTTGTTTTAATGAGCCATGAATAGTCAGTTAATCAAGCTGGTCTCATGAACATTTAATCAACATAAATAAATCTGCAAACAAAATTTTACCGACAGCATATACTGTATATATATGAAGTAATGTGGTTCTTTTGATCCTCAGTATTTTTGACAAAGTCAGAATGTTAGCCACCTCCTTCACCAGTAGTAATCTATGAGTTTTATATCCGGTTGTGACATTTTGTAATGCGCTCACAGAAATATTCTTTGGGAATACAGAGAAAAATGGTCAGCGTTAGATCAACTCCTATTAGAGCGTAACTGTACAGAGCATCCTATAAACTGTGTTTGGTGTTGAGATAATACTGTTGAGAGTCATGTCAAACATGCAATAATGCTGATTGTCGGGGGAATCCAGGTGAGGCACGAGTTGGTGGAGGAGTACGAGCAGGTGAAGAGCATCGTGAGCACCCTGGAGAGCTTTAAGATGGACAAACCTGTGGACTTTCATGCCCCGCACCTGGACGAGTGCCCACGTGACCCCACAGTCTGGCCGCCTCCCATACCAGCTGAGCACAGGTAATAAGCTGTGGGGGTGGGGGGTTGTTTGGAATCCTCTCACCCACCTCCCCACCCCCCCACCCCCCTCCCCACCCCCTAAGTTACATGATGACCCTTCCTTTGTGGAAGCAGTGCGGTGCATTAACCTTGGGCCCCTCCGCCTTAGTACAGTCTAATGTAGGTTATATTAGAACAATATGGTTCACTGTTGCATACTTCTAAATTCTGGTCGCTTTGCAGCATGGGTACCATAGAGAGAGCCCAGAGCTGGTGGCTTTGCAGCATGGGTACCATAGAGAGAGTCCAGAGCTGCGTACTCTCCCTCTATTAACTTAAATTCTGATCACAACATGGTGTTATTTGCAATGACCTGATTGATGCTTGATTTCATCGATGTCAATGTGATCTGTCTTTTATGTCAATTTACAAGTAATTCTGATATTTGTTTATGGTAAAGAATGCAATCTGAAAAATGCAACATTCATGAGTGCTAATAGCACTGGCATAATGCAGGTCATAGTAGGGCTACAACAATTAAACAAATCAATTGAATCTATTTATAAAATAATTGATACAATTTTTTACCCAGGAATTAATCGCTGTAATAATTGAAGATCCTCCTCACTTCCCCAAAGCGTGTGTCATTGAAGGAGCCCCGTCGCTCTGTTTGGGGAAGTGACTGAAATAGCACGCCCGTTGCAGATAAATGGATTCCCTTCTCTGAGCAGTTATTTTTCAAATGTTCTGGGGATGGAGTGAGCATCTCACAAAATTTACTTTCTAATGAAAGCCAATCTAAGGAATTGCTTGTGAGACCAAGCATTGTTACAGATCCTTCAGTGTGCTAATACATTGTGTGTTGTTTCAGAAGACAGTGGGCTCTATCTTGACGATCTTAGCGCATAGTCTAAAACGCATGGCGCAAGTGCATGTCCAACTCCACTTTTGCTAGTTAGAGGGCGCATAATTTGGGTGCAAAGTAAGACGCAAGGTTCAAAAGGGCTGAACTTAGCTTCTTCGTTAGTTATAGGTGTGTCTTGGACGTAACATGCAATAAATCAATCAGAGTATTATCAGATCACAGGCAATGCATTTAAGCTAGCGAAGTTCAAGCTTCATCCGAAGTTCATATTTGCATTCTCATCATATTGATTAATAACATAAATAGCGTTATTTTGCCTTAATGATGACACTAAATACACTAAGGCTGTCAGATTGGGAACCCATAGGTTCACGCATATTTTCCGTTGTTTTAAAATGTCCTGCTTATGGAAATGTGACCAACGTGTTTTACTGGTAGCTTAATGCTTTAAAACAAGCCCGCTTTCCCGGGATTGCAGGGACAACGTGCGTCTATTCCGGGAGAGAAAATGTGAATCCTTATTTCACAATGTAATTTTGATATTTTGTACGCATGCTTGTATGCAGGAGGGTGTACACATGTTTTGCACACGCCTATGTAGATGCACTTACTATTGCGCCATTAAAATAACATTGAAACAACATGCGACATGACTTTAGACCAGATTTGTGGTGGTTTTAGCGCAAGCGCTTTTTGCTGCCTCAAGATAGCAATACGTGAAAAACTATCCTGGCCACACCTCATCTTAAGACCAACCCGCCCAGTTCACTTGCTTTGGGCGCAAGTTAATTAGGTATTTAAACAACGTGAGCGCTGGGCGATAAAATGAACACTGCGTCGGACTGAAACTAGCAAAGACACTTGGGTTAGCGCCAGGTGTAAGATAGGGCTCTGAATGTGTTTAGATGATTTGATTATTTTAAAAAAGTTTTTATAACAATAATCAATAACAAAATAATTGATAGCTGCAGCCCTGGTTCATAGCTAGAAATACGTGGTGCCAACAGATGCACTGCTTTGGTTAGGTCTTACCCACTGGCCATAGAGGGTTGGCATGGCAATCTGCAGTGGGACTAGAACTGTGCCACCTTCTTTACGTGACATTCCAAGAGAAAGAAATTATGAAAATAATCAATTTTTCTTTATTTCAAAGTTTGACCTGTAACAGAATGTACCAAAGTACTTGAAATAATACTATTCCCCTAGATTGCTCATGGCAAAAGTGGCAGTCCAATTCTCAACCACAAGAATAAGTAAAACTAGATGTTAGCTTTTGAGATATTTGGAGCAATATCTGAATTTATAGCCCATGTTTTAAGAGCCACTCCTGAATGTAGTCAATTATCTTACAGAGCTTGGAGAACGAACTCGGTAGGAGAATGTATTCCTCTTGTGTTGGGATTTTGTAATAATACCGAGGTACTTACATGGTGTTGTGGATAATTTATAATATTTATCGAGCTGGCCCAGAGATCTTTGGGGGTATTTAAAGCGCGATTAATGAGTTAGCTGGCTAACAATTATGAACCTTTAGTGAGAATGTGGACTTTCTGCTATCATAAAGCTTACATCTAGCCAAGGTTGTTACCATGGCAACACACTCAATTTAATAAGGCTCTTGTGCAAGGGTGACTTGGGTCCGTTGATTTCTGTTGTTACTCAGCACTTAATTCGTCCATTAATGTTGTTGATTACACTGTTAACATCCCTCACCTGGGTTTCCCCAGTATGAACTGGTTGCTCATTTTAAGTTTTGAAAATAAACACATTACATTACATTACATTACATGCAGTTAGACGCTTTTATCCAGTGCGACTTTAGACAACTTTTTCTTTACAACTTGATGATTTACCTGCAGAGCGCCCGCTCAGGTGAAACGGCCCAACAGCGCAGTGAAGCCCCAGCGGAAGGACTCCCCAGGGATGCCGCACCGCGGTCCCATGGGACGGGTGCAGCCCATCTCAAAACCTGACAAACACGGGCCTCGGGACGCCAAGGGGAACAAAGGCAAGGAGGACAAGGTGAGTGGCCCCGTCCCTTCACCAGGGATAGTGTAATAGGAATAAGACCACTGTGATGTCATAGAAAGTGGGAGAGGAGCTCCACCAATGATGGAGTACGTTGCCAAAGACAACACTGATCGTGATTGGGTGATACCTTCTGGCTGTAGCTCTGGGATCCCTATGGGGAATTTCAACCGGAAAGTATCCACCAATCACCCTTGGTGTTGTTCTATTGGTTGTTAGCAACGTACTCCATGATTGGTGCAGATCCTCTCTGGTTTCTACAAATAAGGTGACAATAATAGCCACTGAAACCCAAGCATATGGCCCTTCTAATCTCCTTGGTTGCCATTGGGCCAGCTGGAGGCACAGTCATAGGCAGAATACAGATGCTAGCAGCCATCTTTCAATGTGTTTATGATGTTAACACCAAGGAGGCCTTGTGTAGGTTTTGTGTACGCACCTGCAGCCGATCGCCGTTTAATGTGAGACGGTCAGAGACTCGATCGCAGCTCCCCCGATCCACTCTTAAGCTAGTCTGCCAGAATGTCCAATCCAGTCTCTTCTCGAGAATATTAAACAGTCTTTAGGCATGACCACTTTTGACCACGGCCTGTGACAACGTGTGTAGGGTGAGCGTTCCTAGGATGGAAATGCCAGCGGTTTTTATAAGAGACGGTCATTAAATGTGAGATGCTCTTCGTTGTTAGGATTTTGAAAGTTGTGTAGGCATAAGAAATCTAGGGCCTGATTTACTAAGACCTTTTGCACGTGTAAAACCTTTTAGCACACACAAAACCAATGACATGGCCAATGATTGGTCATGGCATTTATTTTTGCCCCGATCATTGGCTGTGTTATTAGTTTTGCGTGTTCGAAAAGGTTTTGCACATGCAAAAGGTCTCAGTAAATCAGGCCCCAAGTTGGCTGAGCTTTTGACTCAACCTGGCTCAAGCTTTTTTTAAAGTCTGACTGGAAATGTGGCTAATGCTGGATTTACCAGCACACACCAATGCACGGCAGTAGAAAAAGAGCATTTTACAGTCATTAACACAAATATGTATGTTCTTCCGCCTTATCCTGGCTAAGGAATCAGCAGGGAAATTTGAAGGGGGTCAAATTGGTGCCACTATGATATTAGTTACTGGACTCAAAGTCCAGCCATCCCAGGTGAAAAAACAGTACTTTTAGTAATTTTTGTACTAATTATGTACGTTGTGCTAAATTGGCAGCGCTTTAAGTATACTAAGTGCACTAAAGTTGTTCAAAAGTAGAACTTAAGTCGTACTTAAGTGTACTTCAAGGGCAGTGTGGTATAATGGTTAAGGAACTGGGTTTGTAACCGAAAGGTTGCAGGTTCAATTCCCAGGTCGGACACTGCCGTTGTACCCTTGAGCAAGGTACTTCACCTGCATTGCTTCAGTATATATCCAGCTGTATCAATGGATACTATGTATAAATGCAAAAGAAATGATGTGTAAGTCGCTCTGGATAAGAGCGTCTGCTAAATGCCTATAATGTAATGTAATGTAAATGTTCAAATTGGACTATTTTTAGTATACTTACAATGGGGGAAATAAGTATTGGACACGTCAACAATTTTATTATCAAACATATTTCCAATGTAGCTATTCACATGAGATTTTGACCAGACATTGGTATTAACTCAATAAAACTACACAGCTAAAGAAATTGTAACGTTCCAATTCTTTAAAAAAGTTATGTGCAATAAAGTGAAATGACACAGGAAAAAAGTATTGAACACGCTAAATTAAATGTATTTAATACTTGGTAGAAAAGCCATATTTTTTATATTTGGTTGCATATCCTTTGCATGCCATGACTTTATGATGTCTGTGACCCAACAACATCAAAAGGCTCTTGATATATTATTTTCTGGTACTCTTACAAGCGATACTATAACAGCTCTGCATTTGAATGGATCTCTATGGGAATTGGGGGGTGAGACAAGATTTAGCTGTAAATTACACTGGAACAGTATAGAACACATGGTTGGCTAAGTGGCTCTAAGTCATCAAGGGTCTGATGTATTAAACAAGCCTTTAACCATCACTCTGCTGCCAGAAATACAGTAGATATGGATGGATAACTTGAAGGGTTTCTTCTCCTGACTTATTTTTCCATAGAGTTCAATAGGAAAATCTGTCAGGAGAAACAACCCTTAAAGTGATCCTGTGTCATTTCACTTTATTGCACATAACTTTTTGTCTGGTCAAAATCTCATGTGAATAGCTACATTGTAAATATGTTTGATAATAAAATTGTTAACGTGTCCAATACTTATTTCCCCCATTGTAAGTGCACTATGTCTGTATGTTAAAATGAGACTATTTTTAGTGTACGTAAGTATATTTAAGTGCACTAAGAAAAGGTATAATTTGTTGGTATCTTAAATACACTTGCAGTACAATTTCATTATTTCACCAGTGCGTTTGAAACAAGCTTTAAAAGTATTACATTTGTACTTTTTAAAAGTACATTTTAAACATACTTCAATTTAAGTACAAAAAGCAAAAGTGTACTTGCAGTAATCTTTGTATATTTTAATTATATTTTTATAACACTAAAGTATATTTATATCAGCAAAATAAAAATGACAAAGCAATGGTATTTTCATGCAGTGAACATCAGTCAGCTTGTGCGCAAGCATCATTTTAGAGCAGCAACTTCACAAATCCCCCAGATCTTTACGTCATATGGATGGTTCAGATTGATCTATGTATTCAGGACTTGCCCATCCACATCCCACAGATTTCAAAGGATCTTTGCTGCACCTGGGCTGTGTCCGAATATAATCCTGTCCATTGTCCCCTGTCCACTCAGACCCCTGTCTACTATGTGCCCTGTCCCCTCACTTTGCAAGCAGTGTGTGAAAGAAATCCGCAAAACTCATTCCAAACTAATGAGGAAGTAATTTGTAATATAAAAATAAAATAAAAAACAGTTAACATATGGCAATTGTTGCAAAGTGTAGATTATGACTGAAGAAAGAATTAACAATAATAAAAAAAGAGTCATTTGTAATATGACCCATTCTTGTACCATAGATATGCATATACGCTCTATGTCTTTTACGTTTTAACTTCCGGGTTACTTACTGAAATTGTCGGATGAGTGCACAGTTCTGCAGATGAGTGTGCTCCTGAATTCACTCAACAAAACCCCAAAAAATAAAGGGTTCATCCTGGTAGTTTAAGTGCCCCCATTTGTGAGATAAAGCTTTTTGACAAAGTGGACTCAAATATGCGCCCTCGAAAGGGTGTTGGGGTCGTATTCAGACACAGCTGTGAACCGATGCCTGTGACTAGCGGAAAAGGACTGGCAGTGCGGCACAGATTTCACATGTAATCTACTAATGCACTACAAATTTGCCGTGCTCACAATGACTCCATTTCTGTAATATTCTAAATATGCAAAAATGGCTAGTGCGCCGAGTAGCGATATTGTTAATTTATATTTATTGTATTTCTTTATCTGACTGTTACATTCCTTTATTTCAGAAAATGGGTGTTGCGATGCTATTGTAACTGTATAAAGTGACAATTTAGAAAATTGCCACATCAGTCAGTCTTACTTGCCAGCTAGTTGTAAGGCGAGTTACTATCAGGTTGCGAGTCAGCTACATGAATATAAAATAAACAATGTATGTCTAGCTAACAGCCAAGAGAAAAACCCAAGAAAAAACACGTGCTGTACATTCTTCTACTTTCTAAGAAACGGTTGTTTTTTGAGTAAGTAAGTAAAACGTGTTTTAAGAAGTCACACAAGTGTGCAGGTGTGTTTATGGGTTGTGAGATGTTTACAGTTGTAAGATGAATGCATTGGCTAACCATGACCGGGGGTCACTTGCAGAATAAGAAGAATTCCCAAGAGGGGTCAGGAGAAGGCGAGGTGAGGAAGTTTGACAGCACGGGGTACGACAGCGACTTGGTGGAAGCTCTGGAGAGAGACATCGTGTCCAGGAATCCCAACGTCCGCTGGTACGAAAAGAGCCCTGTCCTCAGCTCCGTTCAGTTTGCTCATCCGTTCAAAATGGTTGTAGCGCACCACAGACTCTTTAGACAAACCAGATATTCAGCTCCACATCCATCCGTCCATCCATTATCAGACCCACTTATTACTGGTCAGGGTCGTGGGTGGGGGGTGGGGCTGGAACCTATCCCAGAGCATGCCATGCTGAGAGGCAGAAATAGCAGGAATAGCCTCTGGGTAGATCACCAATCTGTCACAGGGCACATATTCGTATCTACAGGCAATTTACAGTCTCCAATTAGCATGTCTTTGGACTGTGGGAGGAAACCAGAGCACCCGGCGGAAACCCACGTGGACACGGGGAGAACATGCAAACTCCACACGGAAAGGCCCCTGGCCTGAATTTGAATTTCAGTGCTATCCGTTGTACCACCGTGCCGCTCCCAGCTCCACATCCATTTATCACTTGACAAACATGAAGGTGTCGCACAACGTTTGGCATTTATACTTGGGCGAAGGCCTACTGGGAGGGTTCTGTTGTCTCTATGGTAACAAGACGGCAAACTCCTGACCCATTTGTTTACATTTGTAAACTGTCCAATCACACTGCGTGACAAAGTACGACGGCGTCCGCGACATAACAAACATTTAGAGGCGCGCATCGTTGAGAAAAAAGGGACGAGCGACGTAAGTGTCATACCGACAAAGTCTAAAGTAACCTCAACACTGAAAATTGTGCCAAGGACAGTTCTTGGGCGAGGTACCGTTCCGGGCCGCTGACTGCGGTCACTGACCTCCTGTAGTTGAGAAGCAGAGAAGACAGAAGGAAGGCAGGAGCAGAGTATCTGGTGTGTCTATGATTATTACGCACTGGAGAACAGCGTGTGATTGAAACAGCGGACTCAGGACCCTTGTGTGTTTGATGGGCGTGTGTGTGCTTGTCAGAGGTGTGAAATCCAGGTTCAGAAAGTATCCCCAGTATTTTGTTCTAGTCACTTGGATTGGCTAATTAGCACAATTCTTCAGCCAGGAGGTAGAACTAATTAGTAAAATCAGCTGGCTGAGTTCATGGGTGGAAGAAAAACATGGCAGGACTTTTACTTTCTGAACCCTGGATTTTACACCTCTGGCTTGCGTAGAAGGAGCATACTGGGATCAGTGGGCAAGCTGTGTGGGGGGTGGGCTTATGGGGGCTGGCTAGTGACCAGAACACTGAGTGTCGGGGGTTTGTTCTCACAGGAACGATATCGCTGACCTGGAGGACGCCAAGAAGCTGCTGAGAGAGGCGGTGGTGTTGCCCATGTGGATGCCAGACTTCTTCAAGGGCATTCGGCGACCGTGGAAGGTAAGGACGTGGCTGCTGGAGGTATGTGAGATCAGCAGGGAGGGGCCTGTCTGAGCCACACGTGTGTGTGTGTGTGTGTGTGTGTGTGTGTGTGTGTGTGTGTGTGTGTGTTTGTGTGTTCAGCTGGACATGTCTTGCACCACAGAATGCCAGTCACATCATGAAAGTTTCAATACATTACATTACACATTTATTACACAATGCAGAGCAGACAGCGTTCAGTCCAAAAAGTAAGTAAATATCATATAGAATATCATCGAGTAACTACAGACAGATAAGAAAGCACATTCTTTCTCATACAAGTATCAATCTATCCCTAGTACAACGAAGTGTGCATTCACAGTTGAACTGGTAAATCAATCTCTCTACTATTCTATTCTAAATAATAATAAAACTTGACACAGTTCAACAACAAGAAGACATACCATGAGGTCCTAGATAAGTATTAGGACCTCAATACCTTGCTTGGGGTATCCAGTGCAGTGTCTGAGGGGCATTTTTCAAATTTGGATTGTAGTGTGAAATCTGGGGAGATATAGTCTCTCTGCGGTAAAATCTACAGTATAAAAATTCATAATTGTTTAAAATGGCTGACTGCCAGTCCCTGCCAACAAAGTAAGCAAATGGGCCGTTGCGTTTTGGGATGTTCATTTCACAGTAAAAAACACCTCTTCATTTTTTCTTTTGTACTCCATGTAATCTCGTCCCATGCCTGTTCATGGTGCATCATCAATCACCACCTCAGTGCCACTAAGACACAGAGATACTCTGCCAACAGCCTCTGTTTCTCTTTATTGCATGAATTCGCTTTTTAAAACATTCTTTTGTTTTATTTAAAAAAAAATAATGTTTTCAAAATTTTATAGTCCTGTTTTGTATTCTCTATCTTCCAGCCCTTAGAGGACTGCCTTGTATTGTTCTTCCAGTCAGGCAGGCCGTGATTCATATTTAATATTGTTATGAATTTCCAGTCCTTGAAGCAATATCTCAAAGACTCGAAGGCTGCATCCCAGTATTCCTCACTCCCCACCTCCTTTCCTCCACTCCTCTCCTCCACTCGTCTCCTACCCGCAAATATGCAACACAGTCTGTACGTTACAAGTACAATGTCGCATGTACAGTATACAATATACCTGACATTGCGGTTTGCGTTGAGACATTAATATTTAACAATTAATATGTAATTAATATGAAATCAGCAACATTATATTAGGACACAAAGATCCATTTCCGGGGCACGGAGGAGAGGAGGTGGTAGCGGAGGAAAAGGAGTATGCATTTTTTGAGTATTGGGACGCAGCTAAAGATAGTCCAGTCTCTCCTCCTCCTCCTCATAGACATCCAAGTCGATACCATTATCATCCAGTGTGTGGCGCCATTGCAGAGGATAAGAAAGTCGATGTCCACCTGCAATGTTTGAACAATGCAATATCAGCAGCCATGTCTATGCCGGATGGTAATATTGATCCTATTTTTAATCATACTGCACATTCAGCCATTCAGCAAACTGCTTTAAAAAGGATCTGGCGCCTGTCCGCTATTTGATTTTTAATATGAATTCGTTTTTTTAAATGATTATAAAATATTATACTGTATAATTAAATTTATTTTCATAGCAGTCCAGACACCCTTTTGTTTAAGAGTGAATTACATGTTTGCATACTGTCCATTCATACTGCTGGATGTTTTATTGAGGAGGGTACTACGACTGTGCCCCCACTGGGGCGGCTGTGGCTCAGGAGGTAGAGCGGGTCGTCCGCTGATCGCAGGGTTGGTGGTTCGATCCCCGGCTCCTCCTGTCCTCATGTCGAAGTGTCCTTGGGCAAGACACTGAACCCCAAATTGCCCCCAATGAGCAGGCTAGCACCTTGCATGGCAGCTGCCGCCATTGGTGTGTGAATGTGTGTGTGAACGGGTGAGTGAGAGGCCATTGTAAAGCGCTTTGGATAAAGGCGCTATATAAGTGCAGTCCATTTACTTGTGATTTGAGCCTGCAACCTCTGTGTTAATACCATTGTGCTACACTGACACCCCAGCAGATGTAGAGACGACTCACCACAACGGCACTGTCCAGGAGCACATTGCTGTGATAATTAATTCAGGACGAGTCTGAAAATGAAGCAGGAAATGAGCTCATCCGTCACGCCGGCGGCGTTTGTGTGCGCCGTGCCCTGCCCCTCCCTCTCTTCTCTCTCTCAGGGCGTGCTGATGGTGGGCCCGCCGGGCACCGGGAAGACCATGCTGGCCAAGGCTGTGGCCACTGAGTGCGGCACCACCTTCTTCAACGTCTCCTCCTCCACCCTCACGTCCAAGTACAGAGGCGAGTCCGAGAAGCTGGTGCGACTGCTGTTCGAAATGGTGAGCACCCACGTGTGTGTGTGTGCGTGTGTGCGTGTGTGTGTGTGTGTGTGTGTGTGTGCGCGTGCGCTTGCGTGTGTGCATGACTCAACACTAAACTGCTAAAGGAAAGCCCTTGTTTACACAGTTAACTCAACACACCTGGGTTTCTTGGGTCGGAACTGGTTGTTGATTCTAAAGTGAAAACCATCTCTCGTGTGTTCTCGTGTGTTCTCGGCATGTCTTGTCCGGTGAGTTTTGTTCTGTTCCTGCCCTGGCTTCCGGTTCCTACCCAGGCTGCTCAGTCCTCCCCAGCTCCCCTGTCCGTGCCCAGGCTGCGTGCCTGTCCCTGACCGCGGGCCCCCGCGCCATCCGCGGGAACCTCGCACCTGTTCCTGAACCCCAGGCCGAGCGCCTGACCCCCAGGCTGAGTGCCTGTCCCTGACCGTGGGCCCCCGCGCCATCCGTGGGAACCCCGCATCTGTTCCTGAACCCCAGGCTTAGCGCCTGGCCCTGACCGCACGCCCTCATGCCTTCTGTGGTCTTCCACATCTTTTCCTGACCCCCAGGCTAACGCCTGAACCCCAGGCCGAGCGCCTGAACCCCAGGTTGAGCGACTGGCCCTGACCGCGCCCTCGCGCCATCTGCGGTCCCCCGCTCCTGTTCCCGACCGCAGGCCCCTGCGCCCGTTCAAGTTCCTGTCCCGCCTGGTTTCTGACCCTCCTAGTTCCTGACCCTCCTAGTTCCTGACCCTCCAAGTTCTTGACCCTCCAAGTTCCTGACCCTCCAAGTTCCTGACCCTCCAAGTTCATTACCTTCCTCCTAGTTCCTGTTCCTGTCTCGCCCGTTTCTGTCTTGCCCCTGCCTGTCTTCCCATTAAATGTGCTCCCTGGTGGAGTTTTCCCTTGAGCCGTCTCTGAGTCTTGCATTTGGGTACAGTCCCCCCTCGAGGTACCTAACCGTTTCTTTCTTTTGGCAACACTCAAAGTCCCAGTCTCCAGTTCTGTGTGTGCGTCATTGTAAATATTGTATATGTATATATATCTACTTTTGGGGATTTTCACTGTATGCACTTGTTTCAGCTTTTGTCACTAAGTAAACACTGTTGCACTATATATTGTTGGCATTTGTTGATTCTCCCCCGTACGCGTATCTGGAAGCGTTACACCTTTCCTATACCCGGTCATTATTGTTGTTAGTTACCACCCTTCCCCCCTAGACAGAGGGGGTCGTAAGCGTAATGTTCGGATGGAAAAACCAGGAAAAACCTCTGTGTCTCCCAGGACCAGTGTTGCCTACCCCTGGGGTAGAATATCTCATCATCAGCACACACACACACACACACACACACAAGAGCTTTTGAACTATCTGACAGCTGGATGCAAGAGAGCTTTCAGCAGTAAAGTCAAACAAACTGTGGCCCACAGGGACATTTTATGGTGTGAAAAATCAGTAGGTTTTGATGACATCCTGAAGTGGCTGCGTGTCATGTGGTATGTGGTATTGTATATTCAGTGCCTTGTGTTTATTTGTGCGCTCTTGTTTTTCTGTCTGCACAACCACAGGCCCGGTTTTACGCCCCGACGACGATCTTCATCGACGAGATCGACTCGATCTGCAGCCGGCGCGGGACGTCGGACGAGCATGAGGCCAGCCGCAGAGTGAAATCCGAGCTGCTAGTGCAGATGGACGGTGAGTGATAACGGCCGCTTTTTACAGATCGCAAAAGCACGACACAAACCTCACACGTCACCCCCCCCACGCACACGCAAACACACATGCACAAATACACACACACACACGCACATACACAAGATGATAACCCGCTTTCTGTTTGCAAATGAGCTGGAGACTGAGATGACATCACATCTTTGAGACAGAGAGACGAGAGACTGAGAGAGAGGGAGGCAGAGAGAGGGAGAGGGATAAGGAAGGAGGGAGAGAGAGAAGGATGGAGAGACTTTCAGAGTGAGAGAGAGACGAGAGATGGGGAATGAGGGAGAGAGGGAGTGAAAGAGAGTGTGTGTGAGAGAGAGAGAGAGAGAGAGAGAGAGGAGGGAGAGGCTGGAGAGAGGTATGCTGTGAGACAGGTGATCCTTGTCTCATCGCTGAGTCTTCTGGAAATCCAGCTCTGTGCTTGGGATCTGACACACACACACACACACACACACACAGACTGCTGGGTGATTTATCAAACTGTGCTGTTGCTCTTATAGCAGACTCCAGAGTGCTGCTGCCTCGTGTAAAAAAGTACTTGAACACACTTGATCTGTTCTGCCTGCCGGGTTCAGAAATGTTCGCAATTAGCGAATCTCGTTTGCCTTGAGCATGGCACAATTCAGTCCTGCTGAGTAAAATTCACCTTCATGTTTGTAAGTGAAAAAAGCTGCGCGTTACTGGTATTGATCAGGTAGTTGGTAATGTATTGCTTCTCTTTTAAAGGTGTCGGGGGTGCGCTGGAAAACGATGACCCTTCCAAAATGGTGATGGTGTTGGCGGCTACCAACTTCCCTTGGGACATCGATGAGGCCCTGAGGCGAAGGCTGGAGAAGAGGATCTACATCCCTCTGCCAACAGGTGGAGCACTTCATCACACTGTCCCCTTATCCTCTCACACTGCCCCCTTATCCCCTTAAAGTGTCCTCTTGCTCCTTCACACTGCCCTCTTATCCCCTTACAGTGTCCCTTTACTCCCTCACACTGCCCCCTTATCCACTTACAGTATCCCTTTACTCCCTCACACTGCCCCCTTATCCACTTACAGTGTACCTTTACTCCCTCACACTGCCCCCTTATCCCCTTAAAGTGTCCCCTTATTCCCTCACACTGCCCCCTTATCCACTTACAGTGTACCTTTACTCCCTCACACTGCCCCATTATCCCCTTAAAGTGCCCCCTTACTCCCTCACACTGCCCCCTTATCCACTTACAGTATCCCTTTACTCCCTCACACTGCCCCCTTATCCACTTACAGTGTCCCTTTACTCCCTCACACTGCCCCATTATCCCCTTAAAGTGTCCTCTTGCTCCTTCACACTGCCCCCTTATCCTCTTACAGTGTCCCTTTACTCCCTCACACTGCCCCCTTATCCCCTTAAAGTGTCCCCTTGCTCCCTCACACTGCACCCTTATCTCCTTACAGTGTCCCTTTACTCCCTCACACTGCCCCCTTATCCCCTTAAAGTGTCCTCTTGCTCCTTCACACTGCACCCTTATCTCCTTACAGTGTCCCTTTACTCCCTCACACTGCCCCATTTTCCCCTTAAAGTGTCCTCTTGCTCCTTCACACTGCCCCCCTATCCCCTTACAGTGTCCCTTTACTCCCTCACACTGCACCCTTATCCCCTTAAAGTGTCCCCTTGCTCCCTCACACTGCACCCTTATCTCCTTACAGTGTCCCTTTACTCCCTTACACTGCCCCATTATCCCCTTAAAGTGTCCTCTTGCTCCTTCACACTGCCCCCTTATCCCCTTACAGTGTCCCTTTACTCCCTCACACTGCACCCTTATCCCCTTAAAGTGTCCCCTTGCTCCCTCACACTGCACCCTTATCTCCTTACAGTGTCCCTTTACTCCCTCACACTGCCCCATTTTCCCCTTAAAGTGTCCTCTTGCTCCTTCACACTGCCCCCCTATCCCCTTACAGTGTCCCTTTACTCCCTCACACTGCACTCTTATCCCCTTAAAGTGTCCCCTTGCTCCCTCACACTGCACCCTTATCTCCTTACAGTGTCCCTTTACTCCCTTACACTGCCCCATTATCCCCTTAAAGTGTCCTCTTGCTCCTTCACACTGCCCCCTTATCCCCTTACAGTGTCCCTTTACTCCCTCACACTGCACCCTTATCCCCTTAAAGTGTCCCCTTGCTCCCTCACACTGCACCCTTATCTCCTTACAGTGTCCCTTTACTCCCTCACACTGCCCCATTATCCCCTTAAAGTGTCCTCTTGCTCCTTCACACTGCCCCCTTATCCTCTTACAGTGTCCCTTTACTCCCTCACACTGCCCCCTTATCCCCTTAAAGTGTCTGCTTGCTCCCTCACACTGCACCCTTATCCCCTTAAAGTGTCCCCTTAATCCCACTTGAGTGCCATGGATGGTGGATCTAACCAGCAGGTCCCTTCAGAAAGTAAAAGTCCTGCCATGTTTTTTTTCCACCCATAAACTCAGCCAGCTGGTTTCACCAATTAGTTCTACCTCCAGGCTGAAGAATTGTGCTAATTAGCCAAACCAGGTGATTGGAGCAAAATACTGGGGAGGACATTTATGTTCTGAACCTGGATTTTGCACTTTTGCCCTTCAGATAAAGATAACATTTTATTTTAAATTTATAAAAGTGGAATTTTGGCCCAGTACTTTATCTATATATAATTTATATGTTTCCCTCGTTGTCAAAGGGCACCGGTGGTGGACTGTTAACCCTGTCAGCACTTAAAGTGCATCTCTGTCGTCAGGGAGTAAGACAATAAAAGTTTGAGTTTGTCAGTTGAACACCTGCACGCCACTCTGCCGTTGTGCTCTGCATCATGGGAGGTGGCGGGTGGAGCTTGAGTTTGCCAGCCGATGATGCCGAACGTTTGTGTGGCTGGGCTCAGTTCCGCCAGCTTCCTAGGGGGGGCAGCACTGGTGCTCACGGCTCTGCTTCTGCCACTCCGGTCCACAGCCAAGGGCCGGGCGGAGCTGCTGCGGATCAACCTGCGAGAGGTGGACCTGACGCCCGATGTGAACCTGGCTCTCATCGCAGAGAAGATCGAAGGTTACTCTGGAGCGGACATCACCAACGTCTGCAGGTCTGTAGTCTCCATCCAGGACTCTCCGTCTGTAGAGCAGCGATCTCAAACTCCAGTCCCGGTGGGCTGCAGTGCCTCTACGCCCCTGGTATTCAAATCACATTCCTCGAGGTCCGAGTACTGCTGGTTTTCTGCCCTCCCTTTACCTGTGAGTCAGGTATGAAGACAGTCTGGCCAATCAGTCGCGGTAATTGTTCAGTTAATTACCTGGGAGAAAGAAAACCAAGGCCGGATTTGGATTCAAGGTCCAGATTTGAATATCCACGCTCTATGCTTTGGTTGTTTTCCTTTGAACCAGCACCCAATTTAGGCCTCGGAAACGAGGTGTCTGGACTACAGTAAATCAGTGCCATATTGAACCATCGAAAAACCATATCCCTCCACGACTGGAGTTTGAGACTCCACGACTTCTTCTAGAGCAGGGGTCTCAAACTCCGGTCCAGGAGGGCCGCAGTCGCCGCTGGTTTTTCTGATTTCCTTTCAATCAGCAGCCAATTTAGGCCTCGGAAACATGGTGCGCAGACTCTTTAACCCATCGATGACTTAAATTAAGCACTATTAGTTACAGGAACACAGGCCTCCAGGATGATGAGTTTGAGATCGCTGCTCTCGAGTAGAGATCCACAACCTCTTTCCTGGAGATCTACCGTCCTGCAGGTTTCACTCCAACCCTAACAAAGCACACCTCATTCAACAGCAAGAGATCTCATTGAGCTGCTAATTAGTAGAATCAGGCGTGCCAAATTAGGGTTGAAATTAAAACCTGCAGGACGTAGATCTCCAAGAACAGGGTTGGGGACTAGAGCAGTTGTTCTCAAACTCGGTCCTGGGGGACCCCTGTGTATGCTGGTTTTCGTTCCAACCACAATTGCAATCCCGGAATTTTAACAAGCTGTTAATTGTTCTTAATTAGGTGTTTGTCATATTTAGAGGGATTATTTAACATCTTAAGCCACATTATGTTAGCAGTAGCTATGCATGTCATGAGGAATCAGAGTCCAATATTCTCATTGTTCAATATTGCAAATATTTACAAAAAGAGAGGCAAAATGTTTTAACTGATCAAATGAAAGACTGAGGTGACTCATTGGGCTCCTAATTGGTGAAATTGTGGACACATGGCCACTAAAACTAACATTTGATAAATAATGAAGAAAGGACAAAGCAAATGATAATGAGCCAAACCTGCAGTGTTAATACATTTAAGGGAAAATGAGGGAACTTAAAAACACGTGTGTTCATGTTATTGGTTCACCCCAGTCTTTAATTTGATCAGTGTTACCTATTTGTAATATAGCCCAATAAGCACAATAGGAACATGGGACTTTTATGGCATGCAAAGCTATTTCTAACATGATGTGGCTTAAGAGTGTAAATAATCCCTAAACATGAAAAAGTTAACAAACGTATGTGTGAAGTCTAAGTTAGCTAGCGAACGTTAATTGTCCTGGATGACATTCTAGCAGTTGACAAAAGTTGTGTAGGTTAATGCTAACGTTAGGTTGCCAATCATTATCAATCCGACATTGTCACATCATTGCGTCAAGTCTCTCAACGAGAGAGTACATGTTATATTAGTTAACGTTAACAAAATCATGAGGTTGGGGAATTGGATTCAGAGTCACGAGTTATTTCACAAATAGGGGAGCATCTTTAGTTGTGCATTGACTAAAGACAAAAAGAAAACCTTAAGTGAAATATTTGGCATATTCTTTGCTAAATGCTTCTTTATTGGAAAGATATGGCTGTTAAGCTCCAAAGTTGACCAAAAATGCAAGTAATAATAATGAAAAACAACAATAACTTTATTTTGTATAGCTCTTTTTGAAAAACTGGGTTATAAAGTGCTTTAGGCTACAAAATAAAAACAAAAAACAACATGATAGAAATGAAATACAAGATACATTTAAATAAATTTAGGCCTAATGAAATAAATAAATATTATACAATGTAGTAAAATACAATTAACTGTAATAAAAGGCTCAATATATAAAAATGGCATCCATTTATGGTCATTTATTTCCCTTTTCTAAATTGAAAATAAATGTTTAAACTGATATTTTATCTCAGGTTTTAATTTTTCAAGTCACAGTTTACCATCAACAGTCTTTGTTGTGAATCAGCTGGCCAGTAATATTTGATATTTGTCCTCTTGCAGGTGTAAGTCTTACAGAAATATTTATACTCATATCTGAAGTTAGAAACCATAAAACGTGTTTAAAAATGTTTTATTGTAAGTTTGCAGAGTCAAAAACTGAATTTGAGCATTTAGAATGTTGTGCGGCCATATTGGCTTGGCACTCAAGGGGCACAGTGTTCCAGAATTCCGTGGCACTGAGTGAGTTAAGAGTGTAAATAATCCCTAAACATGAAAAGCACCTAATTAAGATAAATTAACCGCTTGTTAGAATTTTGGGATTGCAATTGCGGTTGGAACGAAAACCAGCAAACACAGGGGGTCCCCCAGGACCGAGTTTGAGAAGCCCTGCTCTCGAGCAGTGGACCCTAACCCTGTTCTTGGAGATCTACGTCCTGCAGGTTTTCATTAAAAAGGGCAGTTTAGTACACTTGATTGGAGTCCTGCAACTTGATTGGTTCTAGCAGGCCTTATGTTATTGGTCAGTGTGGTTGAGTTGAACTGCTGATTGGAATCCACCCTGTACGAGATCATGGTGCATTGGAAGAAGTAACTGACTGGCGTTTAATTAGCAAAGCCCATCTCCGGGAGCTGAGAAGAGCCCACTCACATTACTGTCACCCTGATTGTGTTTTTAGTGCAGTCCGCTTCTGAGCCCTCACACCCCCCCCAATTTCTTTCAAGCTTGCTCTGTGCACAGGTGTGTAAATACCTGAGAGGTCCAAGTCCACAATAACGCAGGTAACTATTTACCAAAACAGACACAATGTCTTCCTGCTTAGACGCACAGCGCTGCCGACGTGCAGAAAAGCACAGCCTTGGCCTGGGTTACTGAACCGAGCAATGCCAACCGACTCCTTTCATCTGTTTAGGTCTTTAAGTTTGACGTGTTCTCCACGGACCTAGTGCCCCCCCTTTCAGAAGCCGCAAATAGATTATTCACTGTCAAAGCACAGACACCATTACACCCAGCGCTGAAGACGTGTCGCTTGTAATAAAATCACGTCGGCTTTCAGGAAACGTTTCTCAGAACTGCAAAAATAAAATAATATGTCTTTTTTTTAAGCTGAGAGCTGATGCGATTCATTAACTCTACAGCCAGTGTAGACATTAAGGACAGAACACATGCCACATTGCACGCTAAAACATCGCTGCATTATTCAGTAATACTGAAACGGAAGAAGCACGATTTTGCCTCGCATGTGCACATTGATAGTTCCCGGGTGCCTTCGCCTTGTTAACTGATGAGTTCCCTGACCGGCGACTATGACTTTCTAAAATCCTTTTAAACTTTCGGTTGGAAAAACACGGTTAATTTCACTCCTGTGGCTGCGACGCCACTTTTCCTTCCATCCTTCCGTAATTAAGCGCTCGTCCCACTTAGCTCATTGATTTTAAATTAGCTTTCAGGTCTTTGTTTGTCTACAGAAACTTGCCAGCTCATGGCGGCGGAGGAGCTCACGCTCTCACAGTCTCCGATTGGCTAGCGGTAGTCTGTCAGTCTCTCGGCGGCTGCTTGTCAGTTCCGCACGCTGGATAATGTCCCGGACTGAAATCTATCCATCTGCACGCACCTCTTGTCTACACAGGCCCCTGTATGCAAACACCTTGTCTGTTTGTCAATTTTGCACCTGTCGAGTTACACCAGGAACCACGGAGTGTATGTCAAAGAGCCATTTTCCATACTTAAATGGTAATTTTTAAACTGTCCTTAACTGTTGATTGGCTGGGGTGCGAGATAGCATTTCCAATTTTCGGATACAGGACAGTGAGGTGATGCACGTTAAGGCGGCCGGATTCAATACTGTAGGGATGTAGGGTTGGGTTGCTTTTGAAGCCGTTTATTTCTGGATATTTAGGTGAGTAAGTTGAAGCATATTTAATTTGATAAGTTATTCACCAAATCGCTAAATGCAGGAGAAAGGCTGTCGCATATGGGACAAACAGTTTTGGGCTGAAATGCAATCTCAGATTATATGGTTTTGTTGGCAACCCCACTGGGGTGTACTGAAGTGTGTGTGTATACTGAAGTAGTTTTTTCTTACCAGTTTGCATGTAGCTTTTTTCAACACCTCTAACCCTTACCATGCCAATGACATGTCCTGGAGTATCAGATCACAGCAACAGTGGTGGCAATACTCGGTACCACGATGAAACAGGTAAAAGCAGTTTTTAAATTCCATACCCATTGCATCTTGTCAACAGTAAATTACTACAACAGCGAGAGCCTGGAAGGATGATAGTTTAGTAAGCCGAACACTGCATTGCGTATGTGCTGCGTTGCACTTCATAGCTATATGACGTCACGTGGCACTGTAATGGCAACATGTAGTCCAGCTGTCTCTCGTGTTCGTGTTTGTTAATTTGAATGTATTTTGTTGTGTCGGGCTTTTGTCTTTTGTTTTTTTCGTGCGCTGTGTGTCTATTGTGGGACGGGGAAGCGGGGTGGAGATTTGTCAGGGCACTCCTGCTGCTCGTTTTTATAATATTGACAAATTGTATATTCGGGATAATTTCGTTTGTGGTCGTCACCATGGAGACGCATTCACAACATATGCTCGGGAATGTCCGTTGAATCTGCAGCCACAAAGTTTACCATCGTTCTTCACCGAAGTTGAAGATGTCGGGACTCGGGGGACTGATCTAGAACTGCAGGTAATCTTCAAAAGGCTACCAGGGAAGAGAATAGCGAAGATAATGCGGAGAGGAGTGAGGTGACGACTGGAAAGGCTGACGCAGTTCGGTGCTCCATTTCGACACTGTACAGAGACCGCTGCGTGTATGGAGGAAAGTCGTGGAGGCAGAGTTTGTGTGTTGGACTGCTTAATAATGACACTGGACATCTCTGGGCTATTTTTAATCATGGCTGTATTTCTTTAATACACTTAATTAGTTTGATTAATGCAATGATTCAATTGAATGTCTTTGTTTGATATGTTTGTGTGTTGTGGGTCTGCCCTACTTTTTATGTCTTTTTTTATTGTTGCTGGGGCTACAACTGAAGTTCCCTAGCGGGAAAATAAGTTATTCTATTCTATAGCCCGGCTAATACTAAATGATTCCAGAATGTTGTGGAAGATTCCGGTTAGATTCCGGTTTGGTTGTGACGGCATGATGAAATCATGTCCACAAGGAGTCTTGGCACATTGCTTTGTTCCAAACAAGCTTTGAGACAAAGGCTCAACGCACAAGAGAGATGCTCTGTGTCAAGCAAGCGAGGAGAAAAGCAGTAGCCGTGTCCGTAGAGTGTGCCAGCTGATTATCTGGATTTTACTAAACATCTTGGGAATAGAGTTGACAGTTGTCCGCTGATTTTCTGGATACGCAGCGCGTTCGGTGGAAGACCTCATAGTCACCTTTTTTGAGTCGGGTATGTTTTTGTTTTTTCCGTTTAATCTTTTTCCCGACATGGCAGCTGTGACTGTTTCTCAGACTCCAGCTTTGCCATTTTGAGCTGTGCCTATTGGACAGCCGCTATGCTAAATACCTACAGATGCTCTTCCTGTTTGCTGTAGCCAATCAGAATGTAGACAAGAGGTGACAGATTCCAGTCCTGTAGGGCCATAGTGTCTGGTTTTTGGAGTGTTTCAGCATGTAAGTGATTAATTTAAGTCACTGAGTGAATAGAAATACAATACATTGGCTGCTGATTGAAAGGAAACAAGAAAAACCTGCACACACTGCAGCCCTCCAGAACTAGAATTAAACCTGCAGATACTGCAGCCCTCCAGGACTGGAGTTAAACCTGCAGACACTGCGCCCCTCCAGGACTGGAGTTAAACCTGCAGACACTGTGGCCCTCCAGGACTGGAGTTAAACCCGCAGACACCTCAGCCCTCCAGGACTGGAGTTAAACCTGCAGACACTGCGCCCCTCCAGGACTGGAGTTAAACCTGCAGACACTGTGGCCCTCCAGGACTGGAGTTAAACCTGCAGACACTGTGGCCCTCCAGGACTGGAGTTAAACCTGCAGACACTGGGGCCCTCCAGGACTAGAGTTAAACCTGCAGACACTGTGGTCCTCCAGGACTGGAGTTAAACCTGCAGACACTGCGGCCCTCCAGGACTGGAGTTAAACCTGCAGTCACTGTGGCCCTCCAGGACTGGAGTTAAACCTGCAGACACTGCGGCCCTCCAGGACTGGAGTTAAACCTGCAGACACTGCGGCCCTCCAGGACTGGAGTTAAACCTGCAGACACTGCGGCCCTCCAGGACTGGAGTTAAACCTGCAGACACTGCGGCCCTCCAGGACTGGAGTTAAACCTGCAGACACTGCGGCCCTCCAGGACTAGAGTTAAACCTGCAGACACCGTGGCCCTCCAAAACTGGAGTTAAACCTGCAGACACTGTGGCCCTCCAGGACTGGAGTTAAACCTGCAGACACTGTGGCCCTCCAGGACTGGAGTTAAACCTGCAGACACTGTGGCCCTCCAGGACTGGAGTTAAACCTGCAGACACTGTGGCCCTCCAGGACTGGAGTTTGAGATTTCTGGTGTTGGCCAAGTTCTCATCCTTTTCATCATTTTCAATTTCATAGGTTTATTTTTTGTTTCCATGCATCCATATGGTCATTTTATGAGTAGACTATTCTGTGTGGGGGCACACAGGGCCAAACAAACAAAGTTGCTGTCTGCCAAAAAAAATAGTCAGTTATAAAAAGAATCAGCTCCATGGATCCATGGATTCATGTTGTTTACGCCAAATTCTGACCCTGCCATCTGTCGCAGCAGATATCGAAAATCGTCAGACCAGGTCACATCTTTCCAATCGAAAATCATCCAGTTTTGTTGATCACGTGCCCACTGTAGCCTCATTTTCTGTTCTTAGCTTATAGGAGTAGAACCCGGCATGGTGTTCTGCTGCTGTAGCCCATCTGCTTCAGGTTCTACAGGTTGTGCATTCAGAGATGCCCTTCTGCACAATACTGTTGTAATCAGCTGTTATTTGGGCATGTGTGGCCTCTCTGTTAGCTTGAACGAGTCTGCCCGTTCTCCTCTGACCTCTCTTATTAACAAGGTGTTTTTTTGGCAACAGAACTGCCACTCACTGGATGTTATTTTTTTATCGCACCAACTGGCACCAACAATCATACCATCCTTAAAGTCTCTTAGATCATGCTTCTTTGCCCATTATAGTGTTTGATCGAACAAAAAACGAAACCGGCATGCTTTATACAGTGAGCATAACCTCTTCACCATGTCTGTGTGCTTTATACAGTAAGCATGTTGGACAGTTTAACATAATGTAGAATAAAGTTATCATTTTTAATATTGTGTCACATATCCTTTGCATGCCATGACTGCCTGATGTCTCGATATATTGAGTTGCAGCCACATGATTAAAGGAGGGGCAGGCTGTTTGTGCTAGCAAGCAGGTGTACCTAATAAAGTGGCCACTGATATTGTTCTTATACTTGGAATCAAGCTAGTGCTTATGATAGTTCTTATACACTACCTGGTCAAAAAAAAAGTCGCACACTCTAATATTTAGTTGGGCCGCATTTAGCTTTGATTACGGCGCAACAGCACAACATTTATTTCCATCCAGAGTTGCGTACATTTTTGGCCGAGACCTTTATTGAAGACGGGAGAGTCAAACCACTCCGTAAAGTCTTCTCCAGCACATCCCAAAGACTTTCAATGGGGTTAAGGTCAGGACTGGTGGCCAATTCATGTGTTAAAATGATTCCTCATGCTCCCTGAACCACTCTTTCACAATTTTAGCCCAATTAATCTTGGCATTGTCGTCCTGGAATATTCCCATTAATAGGATAACCTGGTCATTCAGTCCATTCAGGTACTCAGCCCACTTCATTGTATTGCTGCAAAACGTTGCTGAGCCTAGATCTGACCAATTGAAGCAACCCCAGATCATAACACTGCCTCCAGAGGCTTGAACAGTGGGCACTATGCATGACGGGTGCAACGGCGACTTTTTTTTGGCCAGGCAGTGTACTTAGAATCAAGCTAATGGTTATGATAATTGTTATACTTAGAATCAAGCTAATGGTTATGATAGTTGTTATACTTAGAATCAAGCTAATGGTTATGATAGTTCTTATACTTGGAATCAGTCTAGTGGTTGTGTATTGCGGCACATAGCGTTTATGCAGTTGAATTTAAAGCATTGCGTATCACCCATAAAGTACTCCAACCATATAGTACTTGGACCTGCATGCCTGCAGGATCAGATGGAGTCTCATGCTCCCAGTCTCGCTCCGTGCTCAGCAGCGGCTGATTACTTGGCGCTTCCTCATGGTCGATTAAAAAAACGGCCGGCTAATTGCGCCCCGTCTCGTCTCTGGAATTCGATTCTGGCTCAGCTTCACCAGGGCTCTTTTAAATCAGGCCTTAAGCTTCATCTGTTTTTCTATGCCCATTCATCTTACTCTGGACTTATTGCAGACTCTTAATTGTAATTTTCTTGCAAGGCGTTCTGGGATACATGCATGAAGAGCCCTATATTGTATTGTCCGGTATTGTACGGAGGAGCGGGTTGCAGTTGAGAAACGGTAAGGGCCTGGGCGGCAGTGTAGTATAAGGGTTAGGGATCTTGGCTAGTAACCTAAAGGTTGCAGGTTCGATTCCCAGGTAGGACACTGCCATTGTACCCTTGAGGAAGGTACTTAACCTGAATTGCTTCAGTATTCTTCCAGCTGTAATCATGGATACAATGTGAAATGCAAAAAGTTGTGTAAGTCGCTCTAGGTAAGAGCGTCTGCTAAATGCCTGTAATGTAATGAATACAGAGAGAATAAGTGATATCCTGTATGTTATATTGTGTATTGTATTTTCTGGCTAGCCTTTTGGTCAGGTGTTGGTTGATGTAGCAGCAGACTAACCGACCCCCCACCAACCCCTGCTTTGTCCCCCATACTTTAGGGATGCCTCCATGATGGCGATGAGGAGACGCATACAGGGCCTGAGTCCAGAGGAGATCCGGGCCCTGTCCAAGGAGGAGCTCCAGATGCCCGTCACCATGGAAGAATTTGAGCTCACGCTCAAGAAGATCTCCAAGTCCGTCTCGGCCAGCGACCTGGAGAAGTACGAGACGTGGATGGGGGAGTTCGGATCCGTGTAGGCGGCGGGAAGCGCGGGCTGGGACCGCCTTTCCAGGGGTTGTGTTCTGGAATCTGGCCTCTCTGACCCGAGAGCCGCTCCCCGCGCGAGGCTCGATTATTACTTGAAGAAAAAGATGTCGTCTTTGTGTTCCGTAATATGGCCTAACACAAAGGAGCTCCAGGCCTGACGTATTGTGTGTGAATGACTCTGCTCGGGTTTTGGGTTTTGTTTGTGTTTTTTATTTTTTAGAGGTCTCTGGAAAGACACTAGGTGATTTTAGCACCTTTCACCTCACTGTCACTCAAAATGCACTGACTTATTTGAACATTGGACTTGTGTGACCCAACAGCAATGAGCCCATTTTTATTTTCTTAATTTTTAACATTATTTCTATTCGGTTATTTTTGTTGTCATTGTCCAATGGATGGTTTTTTTGTTGTTGTTGTTTGTCAAAAGTCTGAGAATACCAGCAGAATACCGATAAGATGCCCTGACAACGGGCTTTCAGGTATTGAGAAGGATTCTTTTCATTTAGGCGATTGCACTGTGTCCTTTGTGAGCTTTGCCTGTGAATTTCATTCACGATAATAAAAACAGATTGTACTAAGCAAAAAAAAAAACGCCAGGAGGCATAGCCTAATTTTTGTTTGTTTGTTTTTTAAAAGAAGGATAAACCTCTATCACCCCCCGCCCTCCACTGGAACACTGCCCTCTCCTGAGAGAGAAAACAGAGGGAGGAGGGGGGGGTGGCATTGATGTAATCAGCTTGATTTCGAGCCCCTGCTGTTTGTTGTGTTCTAATGAGCTGTCCGAGGCCCTTCTCCGCGCTTCGATCGCTTCAATTGAAACAGGCAATTTGCGAAAAGTGTAAATAGAAGATGCGTCAATCCCTCACAGTTACTGACTGTGTCTACAGCAGGGGGCGGGGTGGGGTGGGGGGTGTAGTGTCTTAACTCTTATTTGTGTTTGAATTACAAGTGAGAGTACCGTAACGATCGGAAAAACAAAGTGAACGCTAACCAGGGTTCCTCTGGTCCTTAAATGTCCTTGAAAATCCATAGAAATGCTTGCAACCTAGAAAGTAATGGCAAAGCCATGGAAATTGGTAAAATGTGCCAATACCCCGGCAGGGCTGCTGGGTGGCTTGTAAGATACTGTGCCAGTGAGTAGGTTTTTTTGAATGAATGTTTTTTGGTGTTCTAGAACTCCGTTGCTCTTAGTCACCAGTAGTGATTGTTACATCAGCATTAGAATGTTTGGTTAAGAGCATTCTAATCACCTTAAAGGGTTAAGTCCAGACCTCGCCAGTCCCGACAGCGTCGTTGTTCATCACAATGCCCAGGGGGAAAGCAGAGAGAGGAAAAGATTTATTTATTTTGTTTAACAGTGCATGAAATGCCTCAGTCTTTCTTGCTAACTCCAACCGTGATGTCACTTCCTATCAAGTCTTGCAATGTCAGTGCACTGGTGATAACTGATGGGACAGCTCACTGATTTCTACATTAATTCCTCTATCAAAAGGCATCAGTCTCTGGAGTGTGACGTGTGTGCCTTGGCTAGACACAAAATAGTTTTAAAATGATTCCCTTTTGCTGTCGCACCAAAAATTTTATAAAATACTTATGAAATCCATCCTTGAAAATCGTACATCTCCCCTTAAAAATGTCACTGAAATGCCATGGAAAATATAAACCTGATTTGAGTGGGAACCCTGTGCGAGATTAGACTCGAAAATGATTAGTGGGAGGGAAATGGCAGCTTCATAAAAAACATTCTCAGTAATGTACGTTATCGCACACGCTGTAATCTGGGCATCCATTGAGCAAATGAGCCTGTTGTATAATGAGAGACAAAGAAGCGAAGAAGGGAAGGTTGGGATATCGCTGAATAGGAGGGTGAAGAAGCGAAGGTTGGGATATCTCTGGATAGGAGGGTGAAGAAGTGAAGGTTGGGATATCGCTGGATAGGAGGGTGAAGAAGAGAAGGTTGGGATATCTCTGGATAGGAGGGTGAAGAAGTGAAGGTTGGGATATCTCTGGATAGGAGGGTGAAGAAGGGAAGGTTGGGATATCGCTGGATAGGAGGGTGAAGAAGTGAAGGTTGGGATATCGCTGGATAGGAGGGTGAAGAAGTGAAGGTTGGGATATCGCTGGATAGGAGGGTGAAGAAGTGAAGGTTGGGATATCTCTGGATAGGAGGGTGACGAAGTGAAGGTTGGGATATCGCTGGATAGGAGGGTGAAGAAGTGAAGGTTGGGATATCGCTGGATAGGAGGGTGAAGAAGTGAAGGTTGGGATATTGCTGGATAGGAGGGTGAAGAGGCGAAGGTTGGGATATCGCTGGATAGGAGGGTGAAGAAGTGAAGGTTGGGATATCGCTGGATAGGAGGGTGAAGAAGGGAAGGTTGGGATATCGCTGGATAGGAGGGTGAGGAAGTGAAGGTTGGGATATCTCTGGATAGGAGGGTGAAGAAGGGAAGGTTGGGATATCGCTGGATAGGAGGGTGAAGAAGTGAAGGTTGGGATATCGCTGGATAGGAGGGTGAAGAAGTGAAGGTTGGGATATCTCTGGATAGGAGGGTGAAGAAGGGAAGGTTGGGATATCGCTGGATAGGAGGGTGAAGAAGTGAAGGTTGGGAAGGTTGGGATATCTCTGGATAGGAGGGTGAAGAAGGGAAGGTTGGGATATCGCTGGATAGGAGGGTGAAGAAGGGAAGGTTGGGATATCGCTGGATAGGAGGGTGAAGAAGCGAAGGTTGGGATATCGCTGGATAGGAGGGTGAAGAAGTGAAGGTTGGGATATCGCTGGATAGGAGGGTGAGGAAGTGAAGGTTGGGATATCGCTGGATAGGAGGGTGAGGAAGTGAAGGTTGGGATATCGCTGGATAGGAGGGTGAGGAAGTGAAGGTTGGGATATCGCTGGATAGGAGGGTGAAGAAGTGAAGGTTGGGATATCACTGGATAGGAGGGTGAAGAAGTGAAGGTTGGGAAATCGCTGGATAGGAGGGGGCTCTGCTTGCTAAACTAGCCATTTATGATAGATGTCCTTTGGGGTTGGGAGGGGAAGGAGCGGGATGGGAATTTTTTGGCGAGCCTATGGGCCTCCCACCTCTGCTCACAGCTGTATATTCAAACACACGGACACTTGCGTTAGCCGGCGCTAACGTGCCGGCTGTACACCATGCCTTCTGGGAAGCATCACATCATTACACTTCTCATTGACATTCCAGACTACATGCTAGCTCAGCTCATTAGCAACATATGTTACCAGGGCGGCAGGATGGGGGGGGGGTCTGGGCTGCTACTTTCTGCCGAAGGGGACCGCTGAATTATGCAGTAATGTTAGATTCGCCCAAAGACCGAACAAGACATTGCCTGTTAATAGCATCAGACCCGTGCCTAATACTACTTCAAAATAAATAACTGTGTGCTTGTGTGTGTGTGTGTATGTCTCAGCATGTGTGTGTGTCTGTGTGTGCTTGTGTGTGTGTCTATGTGTGTGCGTGTGTCTGTAAGCATGTGTGTTTGTGTCTGTTTCAGCATGTGTGTGTGTGTGCACGTGTGTGTGTGTGCCAGTGTGCACATGTGCCTGTGTGTGTGTTTATGTGTGTGTTTGTGTACGCGTGTGTGTGTTTGTGCGCCTGCTTGTTGGCCCTACTTCATATCTCACCCTGGCGTCTATGACCCCTCATGCGTGACAGTCAGGAGCCAGTTGAGGCTGTTAGCTGTGTTTGGAGATATGGCCCTACATAGATAACAGTGGGGAAAACACCTGCCGACAGACAACCTTGGCTCTGTGTGTGTGTGTGTGTGCATGCGTGTGTATGCGTGTGTATGCGTGTCAGCTCGCACACCGTTGTCCCTGCACCTGTCACTACAGCCCATGTACTACAGGCAAGCAGAGGTGAGGCTCTCCTGGCTAACTTCAGGCCACAAATTCATGTCTCTTTTTTCTGTCTTCTTCATTTAAAAAAATGACCAAGGTTAGATGTTGAGCGTGTAAGAGAGAGAGATGGGGTGAGAGAGAAAGACAGAGAGGAGAGAGGGGGTGAGAGAGAAAGACAGAGAGGGGATGCGAAAAAGAGATATGCTGAATACAAATGGGATATAATTAATGAAACCATGGCAACGGAGGAACCCGGTGCAGAAACCACACATAGCAGCGCCTCAGAGCGGCAACTGAAGGCCGGGGTGGTGAACAGGGTCCGAGCCGTTAGTGTGGCACCAGGAAGAACCCTTTCTACAGTCCACAAAGGAACCCAGACTATGCCCACTGTGGGCAGGTGCACGATTGGCTGCTGCATCACCAAGGGAGGGGCGTAGGATTTAGTCGGCCCAGGTCATCGGCATTCGGCACCGTCGCCCTCGCGAAACAGCGGCTGACCTCACCACACGTCCCAGAGGAGAGCGGGTGCTTGTCTGCACCCTCCCGACTTAGCGGAGGAGGTCGCAGCCATGTGACACACACACACATACACCAGTCCGACATTCCAACTTATGGGGGGGGGGGGGAGGTATAAAAAGCGAGGCTGGGGTCCAAAGTCTTGGCTTCGCCTGACCTGCCCTTGTGCAGAGCGAGGTGTGGCCGTAGGGCAGATCTCAGCTTCTGGCTACAGCTTGTGCACATACACAGTTTATGCAAATGCCTGAACCCCATTGTGAGAACATGAGATCCCTAACCCCCCTAAAATGGCTCTCAGCTGGGGTGCCTCTGTGGCGTAGCCTGTCAGCACCGTCCACACGCTCATTGCGAGCCGTGACATCGGCGGTTTCAATCTGGTCACGCGATCCTTTGTCAGGTGTCTCACTCGTTCCCCATTCTTCCTGTTTCTCTACACTGTGCTGTTCAATAAAGCCCTAAAAATATATATTTTTTAATTAAAGTAAAATAGCTCTCAGCTCACGTGGTCCAAAATGACTAAAAACGTGGTCTATCCTGTGCTGCGTCAGTCTAAAGGCCAAATAAAGTGTGCGTACGGACATCCAAAGGCTCCGCACGGACGTAAATGACATCATAGCGGACCCAAAACGCATGTCCGCCGAGGCAGTCTACGCAGCAGTAATTTTTTGTGTCCGCGTGGACTTTACCACATGGGCCTGTCGTTTCACCCCCTAGCGTACCTTTTACGTCCTGTAATCTTCTTTTCATGGAAGGACGGCATTGTTGTTTGCAATTTGTGCGTAAATAGAATAGAATAGAATAACTTTTATTTCCCGCTAGGGAACTTCAGTTGTAGTCAGAGCAACAACAAAAAAGACATAGACAGTGGGGCAGACCCACACCGCCAAACAAACATATCAAACAAAGACATCCAACAGAATCATTACATCAATCAAGTGAATTAAAGTGCAATACAGCCATGATTAAAAATTTGCCCCCGCTGTCCAGTGTCACCAAGCAGTCCAACACACAAACTCCGCCTCCACGACTCTCCTCCATACACGTAGCGCCGCGGTCTCTCTACACCGCCGTAAAGGTGATGGGAAATGTAGTTTACAAAGCGGGGTTGGTATGCTTGACTATGACAGGCAAAAGCCCGCCGCATACGTGTCTGCTCCCTGCTTTAAACTGTACAAACACAACATCCTCAAACCCTTTTGCTACTTAAAGCACAGCGTCCTCATCTCCCTCTTTTACCTGCTATGGCATCTAATGTTATATAGTAGGTTTATATTCATGTGCAACTGCTATTGTCTGTGATTCTGAAGACCTGACTCCGTCTCATGTTCACTGTCCAAAACCTTCACGTCTGCACTTTTTGTAAGTCCTTCTGCCGAATCCCTGACGGTAAGTGTACGAGTGAATAACAGGAAGTGGGAGTGAGGCTTGGTCCGATTTGACAGGAAATCGGAGGGAACGGCACACGTTCGCTGACGGGGCACGGCGTCGCCCCGGGTGGACCGCTCGCGGGGAGAAAGCAGGATGCAGAGGAAGCACTTCATTACCAAAGCTCGATAGGCGCTCGCTGTCGAACACGCTTCATCTTATAGGCCGTTTGTCTGGCCTGAGCCCCCCCAGAGCATTTCGTCGTGCTCATACAGCGTTTGCTCATTGATCTCCGGCCCCCCTTACGCCCCCTTTTCCTGTTTGGGAAGGCAGTTTTCTCCCGGAGCGCCGGAGCCGTCCGTAATGGACCTGCCCTTGAATGTCCTCTGAGCTGTAAGCGATCTGGTGAAAGAGACACCGCTAATGATGAGCTGTTCCCCGCCGTACGCTAATCAAGATGTCTCAATGATTTCAGCCACACACTGGGTGTGTGGAGCCAGCTCTGTGTGTCTGTGGTCTCTGTGTGTGTGTGTGTGTGTATATATGTTTGTGTGAGTGTGTTTGTGTGTGCGTTAGTGTATTTGTGTGCGCCGGCTCTATTAAACCAAATGAATTAAACAAATTAGCTCTATTGCAGGACTGTCTGAATGATGTTCAGAGCTGGCTATCTCAAAATTTCCTCCAGCTCAACCCGGATAAAACGGAGGTTTTAATCATAGGCCCGAAGCATGTCTCTGATTTAATTCAATCGAATTTAGGCTCTCTTGCACTAAATGTAAAATCTGTTTCTAGAAATCTTGGTGTGATTTTTGATCAACATCTTAATTTTGAGTCTCACATAAATAAATCAGTCCAGACATGCTTCTACCAACTGAGGAACATCTCCAAAATCAGAAAAATATTGTCTTTTGAAGATACA